>QEAP01000188.1:0-46946 GCA_006535975.1 Chytriomyces confervae
AAATTATAAAAAAAAAAAAAAAAAAAAAAAAAAAAGAGAAAATAAAAAAAAAAAAAAAAAAAAAAAAAAAAAAAAAAAAAAAAAAAAAGAAAAAGAAATTTGCGGAACAGAATTTTTCCACAGCCCATTTGCACTTCCAAATCCACAGTCTCCCACATCCACGTTTCAGAATTGAAACCCCCAATAGCTCTTTACACTTCATCACCAATGCTCAATAACGGGACCAGCAACACCACATCTCTCTCTCCTGGTGCAACAAATGCTACCGTAGCATACGACCACCCGTATGAAACACCGCTAGGAAACGCCTTCACCATGTACCTGATTCTACCCACCTTTCTTTCCGGTTTTATCGTGAACGCCGTCCTGGTAGCAACATTCATTTACGCACGGAGGAAACTCCTCACAACTCGACTTGACCGCATCGTGCTGGCCCTATTGGTTGTATGCATCATCTGGTCCGGATCAAATTCAAGAAAGTACCTACGCCGCATCCTATGGCCAGAGTTACCTGCCACACGGCTCAGCAGTTTCATGAACTCAGTCAACCTCATTCTTGTGTTTGGAATCAATCTGCTGCTGGCAGTAGAACGGTTCTTTGTGTTTCGGAATACGGACCATCAATCGAGCAGACCGTATTTTGTAATCGTCATTGGCACGATGCTCGTTCAGACTGTTATAAGCGGATGGCTGTTTCTAACATCGCCAAGCAGCAATGGCGTCTTCCCAGACGAACCGCTTCAAAGATCCGTATGGATCCTGACAATGACCATCTCGTTCATATCCCAAAACCTTGCCATCGCCATCCTATACTGGAAAACATACATTTGCGCCACGCAGGACCTCCTCAAAAGCGGCAACGACGACGAAATGAACAAAGCACGACTCCTCGTACGCCATAAAGTCCTCGTATACTGCATCTTGATGGCCTCTACGCTTGTCATTTTGTATCTACCAACCGTGTTGAGTTACTTGTTGTGGGTGCTTGTTCCGGCGTTGCTCAAGAATAAGGCTGCGGTTGTGGTGGTGGATCGTGTTGTGATTGAGATGTTGGCGTTGGATGTGTTGGCTACGCCCGGGTTGGTGATTTACTTTAATGCCGAGGCGAGGATGGAGCTCATGTGTATATTAAGGTTGCGCAGGAGAGACGGCCACAAGATGTCGGATGTGTGAAGACCCATCCCCCTCCCCCCATATGTAAAAAAAAAAAGAATGAAATAAAAGAAACAAAACAAACGGCAGCTATATTTTAACTGCGGATTACCGAACCGGAACTCCCTTTTTTTTACAAAGGAAACCCTTCAGATGTCGCGGCGCTTGAACCCAATCTTCCCCTTTCGGCTCTCTCTGCTGGACTCACGGCAAAGACTGCCCTTGTCCTTAAATCAAAGACTGGAACAAGGACGACATCTCTACAAAGATACGTTGCCAACGGGCATGCGCGGTAGATTTGATGGCGGTGAAATATGTGAGTTTCTCCAAGAAAATATGAAACAATTCATGTGTTTTCGGACCGCGAGAGATACAGAAGCTGAGGAGTACCTCGCGATGTTGGTGGTATTGTTGTTGACCGCGACGCGCTACTAGCGGACAATGTGTCACAGGAATCGTTCCGGGCGCTTATCGACGACGACACGGAAGCATTGCTAGCGAACGGGGACGTTGAGTGAGCTGCGGGAGAGTCTGCTATTGGGGTTGTGCATGGTGGACAACTACTACGGAGTGCCCACGCACTGCGGCGAGCTTTAAGCCACGCTCCGTGAATACAATGTTGGCCGCATTCAGGACCTGTGTCAAGAAGGTTTTTGGGCTGAAAAATTCTCATCGCTAGAATGTGGTCCTCATTGCGTGTGTAGGTACTACCACCATTCCAAGCAGAAACTCATTCTGGGCGTGGACATTGACCTGCTGCGCAAAACTGTCAAGACCAGCAAACTGAACGATATGGTGTGCTTTGTTGTGCACAAGGATGATATGCATTGCCTTGAAATCTCGTTCCAGAACGCCGCCCAGGTATGTGACAAGATCAAACTGCTTTCACTGCCCGAGTACATGGAAAAAAAAGGTCGCAAAGTCTCAGGATAAATACACTTTTTAAATAAATAACTTGTCACAGATGTAAAGCATAACTTGTCCAACAAAAAAACATTAACCCCCCCCTCGGCGTCTCTCACAAACCCACAGATCCAACACGATTTAAATGGTAGTACTCGAGTTTATCCAACGGCTTCAACACGGACCGACTCCAAGTCGCATATACAGTGCCAACAAGAATCATCAACTCTTTCAAACCCTCTGCTTCTGAAATGCAAACACTTTCATCCATTAAATGGATCGCGCCAAATACTGGGTACTTGTTTTCATCAAATGATGCATGTTGCTGCTGTTCAGTTGGTGATGAAGACAGCGTGTTGGATGAGACGACAGTGCTCGAACGCAAAAGTGTGTTCAATTTGGGTGCTGCCGCTGGTGCATCCAGTCCGCGAGGAAGAGTAGATTTTTGGCCTGAAGAGAATCGAGCATCAGATGAAGCTGGAATGGGGTTGTTGTAGACGCTGTCGAAAGTGGGAGACTGTTGGGATTTGTTGTGAGGCTGAAACATGCGCTTGGCATCTTCGCGTCGGTCTGACACGTAGTCGTTGAAAAACGCGGTGCGGGAAGCTTCTGCTGTTCCAAAAGTGATTAGCTTCTCTTTTGTAAATGATGAAACCTGGCGGGGGGGGGGGGGGGGGGCGCAAATTTTGCTTGAGGTTAATGTTTTTTTTTTGAATATGCTTAAGAGCCAAATTGACACACCTTCTTTCGCGATTTCAACTCCATTTGAAAAGCGCTATTGCTTGGCGCTCCGAAATGATTCTTTGGCGAAGAAGGCAGCCGTGGTAACGAGCGCAGAGACTGTCCATCATCCCAACTTGCCCCACCGCTGCTTCCTCCAGAATACGCGTATGAGCTCAACATAGTAGAACTCAGCTGAGTTCGTGAGTAAATATACTCGGTGGCATGGTACGAGAACGATGCCACTACTGGGTTGGTGGATTTTGAACCAGGGGGCTGTGCCACAACCAGCGAAAACTTGTGCGCGTACATATCAGCACACGCGAATTCTGGACAAGACGTTTTTTGGAATTGTTAACAGGTGTTTACAAAGAATAGTCAAATCGAAGCACCTGTGTTGGACGAGAAGGATGACTGGGGTGCCAGAATCAGATCCACCGCAAACGTTGGATAATCTGGACAAGCAATTCGAATTGGCAGCAGTGATTGCAATCGCGCTCGATGCAGGGCAGAGTCTGAAACGGAAGATGACTCGTAGCTGTTTTGGACCAAAGATGGATGTCAGTTCTTGAATAAAACAATCACGAAATCGTGGTAGGCAAACCCAGTTTGATTCACGGTTGATAAAACAAACAGCGGGCGGGAAAGATTGTGCGTGCTTGTGTGGATTGCAATGTGCCCAGCGGATGTGCGTCTGAAGAAGAGACGCGAAGGGTTCTAACAAAAAGCGAAGAAGAAGTGTGTGTCTTAACAAGCGCATAGCGTTTGCGAGTTTACGAGATTGCAACCACTGTTGTTATACCACAAACCCGCTCGACTGGATGCTGCTCGGGAGCGGCGGTTCGTCCACTCTCGCTCTCGTCACGGACCCTCTCTCTCTCGCCTGCATTTCCTGCTCGAAGCGAGTCAGGCGTCCACGGGCATTCGACTTGTTTCGTCCAAACATTTGGGCGCTCTGCTTCTGCGTTCTCAACAAGTTATGCGATGGCTTGGCAATTCCTACAAACGGAATGAAAAAGTTGGGA
Organism: Chytriomyces confervae; assembly: GCA_006535975.1. Taxonomy (NCBI): domain Eukaryota; kingdom Fungi; phylum Chytridiomycota; class Chytridiomycetes; order Chytridiales; family Chytriomycetaceae; genus Chytriomyces; species Chytriomyces confervae. The sequence continues at coordinate 3,801 of QEAP01000188.1, forward strand.
AACGCAAGTTTGCTGCAAGGGTCGCTTGCTTGATGCTTGCAAAACACGTTTAATTTATGGCGCTTTCGCAAGACTGTTTGACTGCTTTTATCGCACAGGAAGACTGACACTGTGTGCAGCCAGAGTCAGTCTGGCTGGCTGGCTGGCTGGACGCAGCATTGGACGCTCAAGAACTGCGTTTCTGTCTTGGGGCGTCACGAGCAGTGTCCGCACTTTGGCGGGCTGGCCAAGCTGCATCTCTGTGGATTGCTTCAGAGTTGTCTCAGAAAGACTCTTTGTCAAAATGGACTGATTTATAATCCAATCACGCACGTCTGTCCCCCTTTTAAGTATTACATAAACAACTTCACTTCTCAACTACGCAAGCAAATACATGACAGACAGATTCTGGGCCAAAGAGCGCATCTCAGGCAACAACCACATATGGACAGGCATCGACACGCAGACTGACGAAGTAGTTGCGATGGTGTGTGTGTGTGTGTTGCGACAAGTCTGTTGTTTGCTGCTCACTCTTGGAACATGCAGAAACTGGCTCCCATCGAAGGCAACAGCGACTACGACACGCTCAATGATCACGTACGAATGGAGGCACAAGTCATGCAGACCTTGAACGGCTTATCCGATCGTATCGTCAGGTTCATGTGAGTAACTCTGCCGGATTAGTCAACATGTCTCATTGTGACTCACTCACTCTTTTTGTTTTTCTAGTGCATTCTACCAGAATAGCGAACGAGAATATGTTCTTGTGATGGAAAAGTACGTGGTCCGTTTCTGCTATTGCATCTTTTGTTTATTTTAAATGCGTGTCTTTTTCCCGCCTGCGCCACCAGGGCAGTTTGCTCGCTTCAAGATGTACTCGACGTTCACGGACATTTGACAGAGTTCCAGGCCCAAGTTGCTATTCGTGCTATTCTCGAGGGTCTCGTTGTTTGCCATGATCATTATTTTGTGCATCGCGACATTAAGCCTGCCAATTGCTTTCTGTTTGCTCATGATTTCAATTCTTTGAAACTTGGCGATTTCGGTGTCACCGCAGAAGATAATGGATACAGCTGTTGTGGGGGGATTAAAGGTAATATTCAACTTTGGTCAACCATTTTACCACACCCGTTGCTGAGGCGTCTTTTGAATTTCCGCAGGTACCAAAGGCTATATGGCACCCGAAATACTCCGCAAAGAGCAATACGGCCGCCCAGTCGATTTATACAGCACAGGATGTCTCCTCCTCACTCTGTTTGACAACAAACCACCCTCTGCACTCGCATCAGACTTTTTTCACAAACTTAAGCACCCAGACCCTGCAGCCAGACCCACTGCAGCACAAGCACTCCAACATCCCTGGATCACATGCATCGAAGAGAACGCTTCGGCCCCTTTTACCATGAAACCCATCTTACACCCGCATGCAGTCGACGGATATCCCGAATGGTTACTGCTTGTGCCTGAAAATACGAAACTGAAGCCGTACTACTTTAACCAGCAAACTGGCGTGACGCAATGGAACCATCCGAATGGTATGATTTCACCGACACCCGAAAATGAGCGCGTGGGCAGCGCGCAAAGTGAGCACCACCACGGTGAATCGGGGATTGAAGACTTTATAAAGAACAAGGTGCAACCAAAGATGCATGAAACGATCGAGTCTGTGAAGCCGAAATTCCAAAATCTCGTGCACCGAGTCGCTGCTTTCAAAAAGTGGGGAAAGTGATTTTGTTTTGGTTTTACTCCTATTTGTGTGGCTTTTGCATGGACTCGTGAATAAAGTTGTGCTATACTGATGCAAAAAATATCGAGGGTCCTTAGAACTCCTACCTGCATTTTGATTCAGCTTCGTGCTTGCAAGGGGGCCCGAGAAGAATGTCGGTTTCCTCCCCTGCACAAAACGCGATCTTTTTTTTTTGCGTCAACGCAAACGGACAAACTGAGCATCGCAAACACGTGAATGAAAGGCCTTTTGTTCATGAAAACCAGGACAGGGAGTAAACCCCCTACAAGAAATCTTTACTGCATGCATGCATGTAAATGAGGCACATGCTGTCGAGTACTGTCCCGTTAGGAAACTCTATCCCTCCAGAGGGTGCACACAAGTGAAAAAACAAACTGTTATCCCAAGCAGCACGATATTGGGGTAACTAACAGATTTCAGAATTCGAGGTTGCTTTTTTCTGGATTGCAATACTTCAAAGTCGCGTCCATGTTTTCATACCAAACTCATGCTGCTTTCATGGACAATACCAACGGGAAAGGAAACATGGGATCCAAACCAACGACAAACTGGGGTTTTGTGACTGGCCATCTGATCTGCGAATATTTGCGTAAGTTTCAAATAATTCCTGGACAAACACGTGCCGGCACGACGCGGTTGTCTCTCCCAGGTCCCTTCTTTCCAGCAAAACTGAAGGCAGTTACAATCAGTGGCATCCCGAGAATTGTATTCCCTGCGTAAGAGGAGCATTGGTGCTGAGAGGGGAAAGGTGAAGGTGTTGTGGAATATACACATTTGGTGCATTTTCTCTTTTTCAGCCATCTTCACATTCGCTTTTTTCTCACCCGCAAAAGTGTAAGCGAACCTCCTTTCGAATGATCCACATCGCGAACGGCGAGCAACAGAGAACGAACTGGCTGAACAGGCACTGAGGCGGCGGGCTCTTACGAACGAGAGATCCGCATGGCTGTCCACAACTTGGATCATCTCTTCAACCAACTCAACACATATCCACCGAAAACATGCCGGACACCCCACGTATATGCCTCTGTGCCTGAACTACAGCAATAATCTCATACCCATTCGTCCCTGCTCTCGCTCGTGTCCACATGATTTTTTCTCACTCTTTTCGTTTTTCACCAAACCAGCAGCATCAAAAACATGTTCGCAGCGAGAGCACTTTCATCCGCCGCCTCAACCAGATCAAGCTTCACTGCTTCGTGTACGTGCTCTTTTTCCCATCTCAATCCGTACTTGCGCTCGAACAATGTGTAAAAGACATGCGGTCAAAAACGATTTACTCGCCGTTTTTCACATCAGCCCGCCGTTTCCTCGCCACCGCTGGTGGATCGTTGGGAAAAGTCCGTTCCGTCATCGGAGCCGTCGTCGACGTGCAATTCGAGTCTGGAGTTCTTCCCCCAATTTTGAACGCATTGGAAGTCCAGAACCACAACATCCGTTTGGTTCTCGAAGTCTCCCAGCACTTGGGGTAACTGTCTGATTTGGACTGTTTCCACATTTTTTTTTTGCATGCTCATGGCCCTTCCTTCCTTGTCACAAAGTGAAAACACTGTGCGTACCATTGCCATGGACGGAACTGAAGGTCTTGTTCGTGGACAAGGAGTCCTTGACACCGGTGCCCCAATCACCGTCCCAGTCGGACCTGAGTGTCTCGGCCGTATCATCAACGTCATTGGTGAGCCCATTGACGAGCGTGGCCCAATCAACGCCAAGCACTCTCTTCCTATTCACGCCGACCCACCCGAGTTCATCGACCAGTCTACTGTCCCAGAAGTTTTGGAGACTGGTATTAAGGTCGTCGACTTGCTTGCCCCTTACGCCAAGGGTGGAAAGATTGGTCTCTTCGGAGGTGCCGGTGTCGGAAAGACTGTGTTCATTACTGAACTTATCAACAACGTTGCCAAAGCTCACGGTGGTTACTCCGTCTTCTGCGGTGTCGGTGAGCGTACTCGTGAGGGTAACGACTTGTACCACGAAATGCAGCTTGCTGGTGTCATCAACCTCAAGGGTGCCTCCAAGTGTGCCCTCGTGTACGGACAGATGAACGAGCCCCCTGGTGCTCGTGCCCGTGTCGCCCTTACTGGACTCACCATTGCCGAGTACTTCCGTGACCAGGAAGGTCAGGACGTGTTGCTCTTCATTGACAACATTTTCAGATTCACCCAGGCCGGTTCCGAAGTGTCTGCCTTGCTTGGACGTATTCCCTCTGCCGTCGGTTACCAGCCAACCCTTGCCACTGATATGGGTGGTATGCAGGAGCGTATTACCACCACCAAAAAGGGTTCCATTACCTCTGTCCAGGCTATTTACGTCCCAGCCGATGACTTGACCGATCCTGCCCCAGCCACCACCTTCGCCCACTTGGACGCCACCACTGTGTTGTCCCGTGGTATCTCTGAGTTGGGTATTTACCCAGCCGTCGACCCCCTTGACTCCAAGTCCCGTCTTCTGGACCCACGTATCGTTGGTTTGGAGCACTACGAGCTTGCCACCAACGTTCAGAAGATTCTCCAGAACTACAAGTCCCTCCAGGATATCATTGCCATTTTGGGTATGGATGAGTTGTCTGAAGAAGACAAATTGACTGTCGAGCGTGCCCGTAAGATTCAGGTGTGTTCTGCTGTTTTTTCTTCCGTGAACTGCGTCTCATAGAATATTTTTATTTCCGCAGCGTTTCATGTCCCAGCCATTCACCACCGCCCAGGTCTTCACTGGTTTCGAAGGTCGTCTTGTGAAGCTCGCAGACACTCTGCGCTCCTTCAAGGCAATCATTGACGGAAAGCACGATAACCTTCCTGAAGCCGCCTTCTACATGGTTGGTGACATCGACGAAGTGATGAAGAAGGCCGAGGAAATTGCCAAGCAGACTGCTTAAACAAAAAAAGGAAACTAGGGAAAAGCGTCAAATTGCTCATCATTGACAATGTTGTATTTTTTCCTTTTTCGTTTTTTCATCCTTCGCACTTTCTTGTATTCTTGTGATTCCTCCTCACTCTGCTTTTCTTCTTGTTGTTTTCCTGCAAGGAGACTTCCAGTGAGTTCAGAGCCCCTTATTTTTTATATTCTGAACTGATTGGGCAGTCACTTTGCACTTTGTTTTTGTTTGCAATAAACGAAACAAGACTTATTTTGAACATCAATAATTTTTTTGGGGAGAGTTATCATGAAAGCTGGCTGAGAACAACGAATCGCACTTTGAGTGGTTCTGGGATGTTTCCAGTGCTGAAATGGCCCTTAACAAAAACGAGTAATAGACGAGGCTTTTTGTTTGTATTGCAAAATTTGGGCATATTGCCGAAACAAAGAAAGTAGGAGAGAAACGCGCTCACGCATCTCAACTATCAAGCAACCCAAAAAAAAAACCGATGAAGTTCTCCAACGAAATTTTGGGCAGCCAAAAAAAAAAAAAAACCAAAAAGGAAAAAGATGAAGAAAAAAGCACAAGACCGGGGGCATGAGGGGGACACATTTAAAAGTGAATCGCCTTATCATAGGTAGCCATGCACGCCTCCTTGAACGCCTCAGAAAGGGTAGGATGCGCGTGACAAGTCCTGGCAATGTCCTCACTGCTTGCACCATACTCAATCGCCAGCACAGCCTCGGCAATCATTTCACCGGCACCAGGGCCGATAATGTGTGCACCAATAATCTTGTCCGTCTTTTTGTCGGTGATGACTTTGATGGAACCGTCAGCGTCGTCAATGGTCTTGGCGCGGGAGTTGGCGGCAAAGGGGAAGGTACCAATCTTGTAGTCGATGCCTGCGGCTTTTGCTTCGGCTTCGTTGAGGCCGACCCATGCAACTTCTGGGTGGCTATATTTTTTTTTGTGAAAAACTCAGGAGTCAGGAAAAACTCATGTGCTGTGATGAATGAAGAACGTACGTGTAAATCACGGATGGGATGGCGTTGTAGTTGACGTGTCCGTGTCCAGTCTTGATGTACTCAGCGGCAGCAATACCTGTTTTTTCAAAACAGAGTTGCCGCAAACAAGTCAATGACTTGAACATTACGAGATAATATAAAAAAAAGGCTCAATCTCGAACCTTCCTCTTCAGATTTGTGTGCCAACATGGGTCCAGCAATCACATCTCCAATCGCACGAATAGACGCAACATTGGTCTTGAACTCGGCATCGGTGATCACACGTCCCTTTCCGTCAACCTTGACACCCACAGCGTCAAGACCCAAGTTTTGAGTAAATGGACGACGACCAATCGACAGCAAGCAGACATCGACGGTCAAAGTCTCGCGGGCTCCGCCCTTTGCGGGCTCGACAACGACGTCGACTTTTCCGGCACTGTTCTTTTTGGCAGAGATGACCTTGGTGCCAAGTTTGAAGTTCATGCCTTGCTTTTGAAGGGTCTTTTGGAACAGCTTACTAATGGATGTTATCAAGGTTAAATGTGAGAGGTCATGTATTGGTGTAAGATGGAAGCTTACGCCATGTCAGCGTCCATTCCAGCTCCGACAGCATCAGCGTATTCAACAACAGTGGTCTTGGCACCGAGACGGCTCCAGACGGATCCCTGAGTGAATGAACCAATTCATGTCTCAGTATTCGAAATTGCTCAAACTGCTTCGAAATCCAGGAAAACTCACAAGCTCGAGTCCAATGACACCTCCACCAATAACAATCATAGTTTCTGGGATCTTTTCCAAAGAGAGAGCTCCGGTAGAAGTGACAATGACCTTCTCGTCAACCTGAGCAAAAAGAATCAAGTATCCGTCAGCAGAAAGAATCGCTATGGATGACAGATCGAAAGGTTGCTTTACATCGACACCAGGGAATGGAGATGGCTCAGATCCAGTGGCAATAATGATATTCTTGGTCTTGAGGGTGCTCTTTGCACCGTCCAGACCGGAAACAACGACTTCGTTAGATTTGGTGATTTGACCCCATCCTTTGATGTAGTCAGCCTTTTCGATAATTGAAGGGATCAGACGCAACACAAAAGGGATATAGACAGGCACAGCAAAACAATACCTTGTTCTTCTTCAACAAGAATTCGACACCGCGCGTCAATCCTGAGACAGACTTTTCCTTCTGCTTCATCATTTGTTGCAAGTTCACTTTAAGACCAGTGACTAACGGACAGAAGCATTGAAACAATGAGTTCACATGTAAAATGGTGCGAAAGAAAGACATTTTTTAAAGCCATACCTTCAATTCCACGGGTCTTGAACTCATCGTGAGCAACATGGTACAAATGCGAGTTATGCAGGAGAGACTTTGATGGAATGCAACCGACGTTCAAGCAGGTTCCTCCGAGGGCCCCACGGCCTTCGACACAGGCAGTCTAATGTGGTGCATGTTGTGAGTATGGACAACCCCCCCAAGAAAAACGTCAAAGTAATATTTTGATTCCGATTTTTCCGGAAGGAGATCAGGGATATCAGACAAAGACATTGACAAGGGGAAGCGAGACATACCTTTAATCCAAGCTGGGCAGCCTTGATTGCGGCAACGTATCCTCCGGGTCCTCCTCCTGTTTTGTTTGAATAATTGAGCGCATTTTCGATTTCGTCAGTTTTCTTTTTTCGCAACGAGAAGGTGGTTCAAATTGCGAACGGACCAATGACAACGACATCATATTCGCTGCCTGTGTTTCGAGATTGTTATTAGCAAGTAGAAAGAGTGATTCGAAATGGTTGCGGGCTCTCACCAGCGGGAGATGCCATGGTGCGGCGGGCAAGGAAGGCGCGAGCCGCGAAGGGCGTCTGTTTGCAGGGCAGAATTGTGAAATGGTTGTCAGTGAGTTGATCGTGATCGGATGCGTGAGTTGGGGCTGACGACCTTGGATGCGAGCAGGGTGTTCATGATTTTATTTTTACGAAGAAAATAATCTTGAAGAAGGCGAATATTTCCCGTTCGTTATCACACATTACCCACCACCTGCAAGTCTCTCCCAGTCCAAGTGGATCCACTCGCTCGTTCCTAGCTAGCTAGCGCAGTATTGTATCGCCCAGCGTTGTACTGTCACGACAGCTTGAGAGTGTCATCGTCTTCTGTCAACCAAAAGGTCCGCACGAAGCGCTACAAAGCTTCGACGATGAGAAAATTGCCCGTGTGTTTCCGCAGAGGCATCATAGCCTCTTGCTTCTCCAGCTATTGTTGCAGCTAGGACTCTAAAATAGTTCTCATCATGTAGCGGCGGTGGCATCTATGAGCAGTGGAATACACTTTGCAGAATGCCTGCACCAAAGAAAGCAAAGAGTCACCCCTGAACTGAATGCACGGATGGACTAAAGCGAACAAGTTGTTCTCTGCTGTTCTGCCCCCCACAGAAGTTGCTCCATCATCGCTCTGCCAGGGACACACGAGGGCAGCCCAGTTCAGCAGGTAAGGTGAATTGCACTGGCAGAAGACACCACGCTGCCCGCCCAAACTGCAGCTGCAACACAAGGAATAGACTCTAAAAAGACGCCAATAATTTTTGGATCGCAATTGCCCGCCGCAGCGCAGGTTCAACAAACTTGCGCAAAGAATTGTGACTCGAGCAATCGAATCGGGTAAATTAGTGGCTGGCACCTGCGCACTGCGTGTCCGAAAATGAAAACTTGACAATTTTGAATTCACGCACGAGGGACGGGGCTGGTGCCGCGCGATGTTGGGTATAAAAGGGCTGCTCCTTCATCTTCCCAACGACAAAACAAACAACACCAACCAACCAACAATCAACAATGGGTTACAAGGCCAACGCTTTCAGCTACTTCACCTACGGTTTCGGACTCGCCTCTTTGGTCCTCTTTGCGTGCACGTTCTTCAACGACCTCACCAAGCTCAAGCTCGCTGTGCAGATTGTTTTCGGAGTCGGGATTGGTCTGGACTTGATCGATGCGGTGATGGGAATGATGGTGAAGGACAAGAACAAGGAGCACATTGACGCTTGATTCATCAATAAAAAGCAACTGTAGTACACTGTAACAACCGTTTATATTGAGCGTGACACGGTCAACACAAATACTTGGACACATCTTGCTGGCCAGCGCTGTGATCGCGGCATCATTTGAGTCGGACGATCACTTCCCAACAGGCGCACAACTGACGTGTCCGTGCGTGAAAGACGCGTGGCATCCAGAGCACACACGCAGCACTCACTGGTTGGGAAGAGCACGTCGGAGCGCGTCGGAGCACGTCGGAGTGGGAGCGGTTGAGATGGGCCTTGTTCTGTTTGTAGCAAATAGATTGATTGGGCTTTTGTGGCTTTGCGCGCGCAATGGAAATTGTCGCGACAAAAACAAATGGATCTCGGCAGCAACAAGGGTCGACTCGTGGCTGGCTGTCCCGTATAAAAACCACTCGTCTGACACACAGCCCCACACGCAAAGATACAATGGGCTACAAGACTTCCTCCTTCAGCTTCTTCACCTACGGATTCGGACTCGCGTCCCTGGCCCTCTTCGTGTGCTCTTTTCTCATGACAGACCTGACCAAGCTGAAGCTGGCTGTGCAGATCGTCTTTGGTATCGGCATTGCTCTCGATGTCGTCGACTTTATCATCGGCCTGACCGTCAAGGACAAGAGCGAGTACGACTCAAACGTGATTCTCGTGCAGACGCAGCCGCCTCCGCCAGCCGGACCAGCGTATCAAAACATGAACAGCGGCAAATCCTACTCAGGCTAGGCGAGTTTTGTGAAGCAGTCCTTCAGAAAGTAAAATAAAGCCAGTTATATAAATTTCAAGTAAAATGAAGCGCGAATTTATCCCAAGCGGGTTCAAACGCGCTGCCTGCATTGGTACATCCAGCATCTTATACCAATGACCAACTATCCCGTGCTGACTTACTATATATGCATAAACTGAAACTCAGGCCGTGGCGAGGCACTCCGTCTGCAATCCAACGATGGGACCGTCCTGAGCATTGCGGTCCTCGACCACGACGTGATCCGCATCCGCCACACTCCGACTGTGCCTGATGAGAGGCTGCAGCAGAGCAGTCATGCGGTGACTTCCGCAGTGACCCAACCAAGGTGGAGCAATTTCCCAAATGATGACTTATCATATTGAACTGACACCCGTCAAATACGCACAATGCAATCGATAGAAACGCTCCAACCGAAGGACTCAATGCTTCCAACATAAGTGGTGTTTCGCGGTACAACGGCGATATTGAGGGGCGTTACCCATGCCCACCGTCCAGCGTGACTGAAAGCACTCCGACAACATTCGAGATCACCACAGAAACCCTCAAATTGAGCGTTGCTCTATCCAGCGACGGCGTCCCAGCTATCTCCTATTTCTCACGGGCGCACAGTGACCCGTTCCTTGAGGAACTCCCCCACAGAGCCCATACCATCCTCAGCAGCAAGCACTCTCCAGGCGGATTTAGGCATTTTCTAAAGCGGCGTGATGATGGGAGGGACTTGCATTATGGTGACTGGCCTTCAAGAATTTTAATTAGCATTGAAAGTCCTTTCGATTTCCAGGTCTCGGAGAACGTGCCTCTCCTCTCACTCTCAATGGCAGGCGCTTCAGGCTCGAAACAATGGATGCGTTGGGGTATAACCCAGAAACAACAGATCCCCTCTACAAACTCATCCCGTTTCACGTCACGATGGACACGGAAACCCGGGTTGCACACGGCATTTTTTACGACTCGTTTGCAGAAGGATTTGCGGATTTTGGTGCGGGCAAAAACTTGGGCGTGATTGTTTTTGCAATTTGAAACCTGAAACACAGCTCTTGTCATCTCCCACACTTGCAGGACAGGAAATTGACGCATTTTGGGGTCCTTACCGATCTCATACTGTTCTTCAAGGCCCATGTCTCGACATGTACTTGTTCCATGGTCCATCCATAGCATCTGTGGTGTCTCATTATACGCTTCTCACGGGTCGCCCCCACCTTCCACCAAGATATGCTCTTGGTTACCTTGCCAGCGCGATGGGATACGCCGAAAGCGAGAATGCGCAAGAACTGATTGCTGCATTACCAGAGCAATGCCGTAAATGGGGAGTAGGCTGTGATTTACTGCATTTGAGCAGTGGTTATACAGTGGACGAAGAGACTGGAGCGCGCAATGTTTTTACATGGAACAAGTAATGTCCAGAAAAGATGGAAATTTTCCCAACTTCTCTGTCTCGGTAGTTTTGACAAATGTTTTGTCAGGAAGCGATTTCCAGAGCCCAAAAAATTGATTGCGGATTTACGAAAGGAAGGCATTCGCGTTAGCGCCAATGTTAAACCGTGGCTGCTAGCGCAACACCCAAATTATCAACAAGTGTATGATACCGATGGATTCATCAAGAACGCTGATGTGCGTTCCCAGCATTACTTCAAAATTTCTGTTTTTTTATCAGCTAAACATGCAATTAAAATTCAGACAGGAAAACCTCGCTCAACCCGACTTTGGAGTGCTGGTAATGGCGCAACTTCAACAGGCTCTTACTTTGACCTTTCAAGTGACGCGGGTCGCGCGTTTTGGAAGAACGGCGTAACGAGTCTTTTAGAAATGGGCATTGAATCCATTTGGAACGGTAATTTGAACCGCTGGATTGTGACAAGCAGACGCGTACTGAATAGACAAACTACAAAACAGACAACAACGAATTCAGTCTTCCTGACGACACGGACACGTACGCGCATGCCAATGATGGTCACAAGTCCACGACGGTCGGTGCTGCGGGCCGCGGACTCCAGACGCATCTAATGGCCAGCGCAAGTTACGAGGCCATGACTCTGTTCAACTCACAACGACGCGCCTTTTTGATCACACGAAGCTTTGTGAGCGGAGTTCAGCGGTTTGCTTCTCAAAGTTGGAGTGGCGATAATTATACGAGTTGGCATACTTTGAAACATAATATTCCGATGGGACTGAATGCCGGGTTAGGTGGGTGTGTTGGATATGGCCATGATGTAGGTGGGTAAACTGTCATCAAAATTTCCTTCAAGCTGAATTATTGCAGTGACTGAACATCAAAACAAACCAACAACATCAGGCGGGTTCGTTGGACCACGTCCAAGTCCTGAGCTGTTTGTTCGGTGGATTCAAAATGGCATCTGGATGCCGCGTTTCTGCGTACACAGCTGGAAAGACGAGGGTGTGACGGAACTGTGGATGTATCCTGAAGTGTTTGACGCCATCAGAAGCGCCGTGCATCTGCGCTACAAACTGATTCCGTATCTGTATACATGCCATTACGAAGCATCGCGTTTGGGGATCCCAGTTATACGTCCGCTGGTTTTGGAATTTCAACACGATGAACGTGTTCAGAGTGCAAGCTTTGAATTCATGCTTGGAGATGCGCTTTTGGTTGCGAGCGTGTTTGAAGAAGGGGCAAGGAGTCGAAATTTGTATCTTCCGACTGTGTCTGCGGGAGTTGGAAATGAAGGGTGGTGGTGCCACATTTGGAGCGGCCATTGGTTTAAAGGTGGAGAGGAAGTTACTGTTGGCTGCGAATTGGATGTCCCAGGCGCGGTTTTTGCAAAATCAGGTGCAATTGTTGGATTGGGCCCTGTTTTGGACTATGTTGGGAAGAAAGGTGGTGACTATGAACGCGTCTTTTGGCTGTTCCCACCGCCAACACAATCAGTTCATTCGGGGGCGGTATTTGAAGCATTTTCTGTGGACGATGACGGAGAGACGGTTAATGGCCCAGTTTCTCATCTTCGGGTCAAGATGCGGGCTTCTGGTGAAACAGTTCAAGTGTGCATTTGGCGTGAGGGTGCCTATGCGGTTGAGTATAAGCACGTGTGGGTGGTCCTGCCCGTTGGAGACGCGAGGCAGGTGCAATTTGGTCTGGGCCAGGACTTTTCTGTGCCTGGGACGAACGCGGCGACGCGCACTGAAGCCGATGGACGGACAGCGTACGGACTCGCGTTGTGAAAGCTGAGATGAACATTTCTTCAAAGTGTGTGAAACGAAATGAAATTAAAAATTGAAGGACAGAGATCGCAACGAAACTCTGCACAAGTCACAATGCACTCACACATAAGGTACGCAGAGGCGCCAATGTCGCTGGCAGGAGGGTTCAAGCGGCGGCTGAGCGAGAGTGCGATCGACGAGGCAGCAGCTCCGGCTGAGGAGCACGGGCCCAAGCACAGGCGTCGCAGGACCGAGAGCGTCGATATGGGCAGGAACATGGGCACGAACATCGGCATGCTGGTCAATCCGTTGTTCCATGGTAACATGCAGGATCACTTCGAAGCTGCCCTGACGCCACTGTCGGCGTTGTTCTGTGTCTCGCCCTCAACTTCGTCGATCCAGTCCGCCCAACCATTTCATTCCTCCTACGCCACTCAGTCTGAGCCAGTGCCGCAATCCCGGCAGTCCCACTACCTTCAGTCTATACAATCCCTCGCATCCGCTCAATCCAACAACCGTTGGATGCAATCGCACTGCTCTTCTCTCTCCCGCATGAACTCTTCAGCCCAGATGCCTCAATCCATGTCACTCCTTCATATGGGCTCTGCATCCGTCTTACATGCAGAACGGCGCCGTTCTCTCGATGACTCGATCCTTGTACATACGTCCGATCCAATTGCTTGCGCTATTACGGACAGGCGACGGTCACTGGATGCTGCCATGGCGATGGAGCCAGCCTTCTATGCACCAGCTTCACACACCCATTTGCAGCTTGAAAGAGATTGCAACTCACCGCTTGCAGCATCCGCTGCGGATACGCCCGTTTCTGCGTTTCGGGACCTGTATACTTGTAGTTCTATCTCACCCAACATGATGATGATGGATGAATGATTGGGGGGGGCCGGGTGTTTTTGTATTTCTTTGGTTCTCCTCATTCGGGTAGGGGGAAAGGGAGCGGGGGGGAAGGGATGGAGGGGGGCAGGCTGGCGTGTGCTTAAGCTCTGGCCGTCGAACACTGTTCATGTGGCGTTACTTGACTTTGGTGGCTTGTGCTGTAAATAGTTGAAAAAAACAAATCCAATAAAACCGTTCAATGTTTGTTATGGTCGCAATGCCAACCACTAACTGGGCAGAGCGTATACGCAAATTGTAATGAGCTGACTCGCAATGGTCAGCAAACCCTACCGACCTGAACCCCTTGAGGGTGGTTTCCCACCAGAACATCGCGTGAGTAGTTGCCGATCAGCGGCAAGACCACGGTAAGATGGCGCGAGGGGCCACGTCTTCGTCCCACGCGGTTATTAACGCAAAACGATTTATTTTTATTGAAGAGAAGCCACGGGGGTTTGGTTTTCATTGCTTGCTACCACGGATACTCCCTCCAACTCCACGCGTTCAACATTGGCCACGACTGCAGGATATTGGCAAATGTTGGGAGTCGCTTCCCAAAACCGCATCCAGTAGGGAGCAACTTCGCCCAGCAATGAGGAGTCTAAGATAAAATTGAAAGCAACAATGTTCATAACAATGAGATTGCTCACCAGTTGAACCGTGCGGCCCCACCTCTTGGCGGCCCCCGTTTCCTTCTCCTTTCCTTCTCCTTTTCCTTCAGAGCCTTTAGAGAAGTAAGTAACTTATCCTGGAAGCGTAAAGGTCATTGTTCTGTTCTGGGTGGGCTAAAAGGTCTGCAGATTGGTGGGGGGAGGCTCGGGGTCTGTTTGCAGACTGCACGCGAGCTCCGTTCCATAGTTGGGTATCGGGGGAGGCCCGGGGTCTGTGTGCAGACTGCGCGCAAGCTCCGTTCCGTGGTTGGGCATTGGGGGAGGCTCGGGGTCTGTTTGCAGACTGCGCGCGAGCTCCGTTCCATAGTTGGGTATTAGGGAGGTTGGTGCAGCTTGTCGAGCTGTTGCTAAGATGTGTTTCGGCTGTGTTTCATGTTGGGTTGTGGTGTTGGTGAGTGATCATGTCCACCTTCCTCTGTTCAAGGCTGGTAGAGGATCTGGTGGAAACGCAAGGGAAAAATGTGGACGTCTAAGGGGTCAGCCTAGCTTCGGAGCTCAAGAGTCCCTTGGATGTCCATTTTATTGTTTATCTAATAATAGAATGCTACATGTCAGCACCCTCCATCTGTTTAGAGAGTTGCACCACCAGCTTGGACGACACTTGGGCGACGTCCACCTGTCCCTCATCTAGCGCCATGTCAACCTTAATCATTCTCTCTTTGATTTGCGTCTGTATTTCTTCAATGTTGGCAGCAACGGTCGGTATCTGCTCATCTGACTTTTTTTAAACAATAATATGAAGAACAAAAGGCTTCATATTCATTCATTTTTTTAACAGGGAGGCTATTCATGCTTTTTTAGGCCCCCCACATCGAAAACACTCCATACGACTCGCGTAATTATGATACCGACACACCGAGCTGGCACAAGTCCAGTCCCCAAGCCGATCTGTCGGCCTCTTTCCTGGAATCCCTCTTTGAACTTCTACTGCGGATCCAGATGCCGCACCGCACTGCATGCACACGGAACGAGATGCAAAGTTATGCTTGTGGCAGGAGCCACACACCCAATCCCCTGGGTGTAACCCAACGACTGCCGTTGACGCTGATGGAGGAGGACGTTGAGTTCTACATTTGAAGCATTCCATTCTCGATTGGTAGTTTTGGAAACGACAAGTCGGGGTCGGGCAGAACCAGTCGCCAGGTTTGACGGTAGGTGCTCGCGGAGTTGTATGAGCCTGATGAGGCGGATGATAATGGTAGGGACTCATGTTCAAAGACCCAGCAAAAGGAGATGGTTGAGGTGGATTTTTGTTTGGGTTGTTGCAATTTTTGCACAGGATTCTGCTTGCGAAATTGTGGAATTGGCATGTCGCACACATCCAGTCTCCTGGTTTGGACGCAGGAGCAGGTGTGTTGGTTGAAGTCACCTCTTGAACAGTCTGTGAGAAGGGGGTGAATAAAATTTTACGGACGAACAAAATGAAGCCAACACACTCAACTGGAAAGGGAGAGCGCATTGATCGCATCAATTCAAACTCAGTCTCAGATGCTGGAGCAGTTTGAATTGCCCGTCCATCAATAGCTCTGCCATTCAAATTCACGATTGCACTGTGCGCGTCTGAATGGCTGGCGAAAACAATGTACCCAGAGCCATCTGGCCGACCTTCTTGGTTCTTGACCATCCAGAGTTGGGCAGCCACAAGGTTCCCTTGCCGAAGCCATGATTGAATGTCACTGTCGGTACACAAACTTATGTCAGATGTACCAATCTGCGAGGTGGACCAAACTCACTTGACACTTGCTGCAAAAGGCAGACCAGTTACATAAATGAATTTGGATTCATTCTCATAGAATTCGGCAAGACGGGTGGCGAGATTATACGGGGTTGAAAAAACGCGGTGATGCCGCATCGCCGCAGTAGTGGGGGCGGCAACGCCCGGGGGGACGTCGTCAGCCGTCGAAATAGTTGCATTCGCGTTATTTGTAGCAAGCAAGCGAATCGTCAGCTTCGAGATCATGACGGCATTGTCAATGCCTCTGTAGGTAGAGCCCTCATGTTGGAGACCGACAAGATGACACAACGCGACAAGAGACAAACGTGGGTTCACTACTTGATTCAAGCCAAGGCTCTGTGTCCATAGCTTCGCTTCTTGAGCAATATCAAAAAAAGAAGAAAAGTACAGCGGAAGCGCGACGCCCTTCTCCTTTGCCTCTCTGGGCAAATGAAATCGCAAAAGATGGTCTCCATGTGTAACAAACGCGAAGGTGCGATTACGAACAGTGAAATAAGCCTGTACCAAGTTATCGATCTCGGTAATTGCAGAGGCGAGTGTGTCTGCGGCAGGAGGTGGGAGTCAAAATAAATAAATGAAATATTAAAAAAAAAAAAAAAGGAAAAGGAAAAGGAAAGACAATAAACTCACGGCGAGCCCCGACGATCGAATCATTGGTAAACCCCGTCATCCTTACGCTGAATGGAGAGAATGCGGTGAATGCGGGTCTAACGAAAAGCTGCAGCCAATGCACCGCTTGCGATGAGACTGAATCCACGACTACGAGAGACACTGCATTCGCAGAAGAGCGTTCGTGTTCGTGGCAATCCGAGAATAATCGTTTCAATACCCGAGGATTAATGCTTGTTCGGGCAGCACTCACGCTCCACCGTCTCCGCTCTATCCCGCGTCACAGTCGCCATTCCCGGGTTTTCGTGCGTTTCGTCGCATGTGGTTGTTGCAGCAAGCGCAACGAGAAAGTCAACCATTCCCGTTTTTTATGCCCACTATTTATGAAAACTTAAAAACAAAAACTAACCCCGACTCATGGTTCTGTCATCAGGGGACTTGTTTAAATAAGAGACCAATCGATAGCTCACTACCCCGAGAGAGTAAGTTACATTAATTATGGTTACCCGCTATGGATAATATCAGACGTGGCTAATCTACATGGAGTCTGCTGTCTCACTGTCCTTAGTATTGATTCCATAATATTGTTTACTGTCTCACTAACTTAGCGTCCAAATTGTATGAAATGTTGAATGGACTGATAAATGTTAATAAAACATGCGGAGACGCTCCCCGGCTTAGTGTACCCTGGAAGTAGCAGGCAGAGGCTTACATGAGAGAACCGGAGAACGAGATGAGATGGCAGCCAACTGAAGGTTGAGAGATGCAGTGTGGAGCATTCTCCGTGCTTGCGTGGTTGCGGATCGCGATTTTGATGCATTGTAACAACAGATGTTTTATTGTTTGACCGCTTGAAGGCTGTTGTTTCTTCCGCCCTTCAAACTCGAACGCGCGTGTCGACGCGACAAATTCATGAGCAACGTCCGGCAAGCTGTGTATTCGCAATCATTCCAAACTTAGCAAGCTATGAAGTGGAAGGCGTGAAAAGGGTGCGCTCGGGCACGGAGTTGGTGCAGCGCCTGTCCCGTCAAAGCTTGAGCGGCGGATGAAAAGTGTGCCAGACTGTTGGAAGAACGAAGCCCGATTTGCCGGATGCAATGTTGGGCTCAGCTGCAGCTCATAGCGCGCCATTCCTTGTGTTTAGCGGATGCGGCCATTTCTTTTTTGGCTTGTACCCTGGTTTCAACCTTTTCCTCAATACTTTCAAACCCGTTTCCCGGATCCGTCCAAGTTCTTTCCGGTTCAGGTCGCCGCGTGAGAGCCAACGTCCACCGCCTTCTCAAAGAGACGACCTTGAGTGTCCTCCGCAACTCACCCCTTCCGCACCTCACCCTTCCGCAACTCACCCCTTCCACAGCCCCACTGTCGCTCGTTTCCCGAAACTGAAGGCGCGTTGAACAAGGTTCGAACCCAGCTGAGGAGGAAAAATTCCATTTGCGGAGTTTGACGAACAGCAACTGATGTCAGCACGCGCGCTCAGCTGCATTCTTCAGAATCAGACTTTTCACAAGCGGACAAAAACTTGTGACAATGACCGCGTCTTTGTTGATGATGATATGGACGGAGGTGCTGACTGACGGATGCGCGTGCAACGTTTTTGATTTGAACAGGTGGCTGGTTGTGGCTGGTATTTCCAAAACGTACTTAAACAAGGCACAACGCGTTTGTTTCCAGATATTCAGACAACAACACCAGATATGCAATTCACCACTCTTGTCTCAGCTTGCCTCGCTCTCGCAGCCACTGTTGCTCAAGCCGCCGGCCCTGGTCAAATCGGAAATGTCCAAGTCGTTGACATGGATGACGGGCAGGGCAACATTATCGGAAAAGTGACTTTATACGAAGACTTTGACTGGTTCGGCTACGATCAAGGGGTCGATCCGTTCTACTTTGTGGACTCTCAAGACTGCTACCGCGCCGCGTTCAACAACAACCAGCGATTCTTTACCATGGTTCAAGGAATTGGAGGTCAACGCAGATGCTACATCAAGGGGCCACGTCCCGGCAACGGTGTCACGCTCGTTTTCCCGCGTGGAGAAGCCATGATCCCAAACTATGATTTCAACGACTGGGGAAACCAGTTCAATGTTTACGACCAAAACACTGGCGCCCAGATTTCCAAGCGTGTCGGGGACTGGGTTGCATGCGAACGCTACTGTCAAGAGAATGCCAACAGCTTCTGCGTAGCGGCCGCCTTCTTCGATGGAGGGTGCTACCCAAAGATTCCCACATACTCTCCATCAAGAGTGATTAACCCAAACAACGCCCCCGTCACTTTCTACGCTGGCATTATCAACCACCAAAAGGGATTTTAAGCGCATGTGTTGAAACATTGAAAATAAACGGAACATCATTTTTACATTGTATAGCGGCTGTTGTCTCCAACCCTTCCTTTCACGTGCTAATTTGTTCTGCCAGCGTGCCAAAATTGTACGAACCTGCTTGTCATACTGCCTTTGGGTGGGGATAGATATAGGTAGGAGTGCATATGGCCGCCTGCTAAGCCGAATGATCGGGTATAAGGTGGTTGGTTGAATGTGGAAATCAAACAACAACACAACAATATTGTCGTGTGCGTACCTACCCCTGGGCTAGGTATTTGAGTCAAATTGGGGGCCTTTGGTGTTGAACCTGCTTGCGCGCGTTGACGCCTTTCAAGCGACAATTGTGGCTGGTTGTGGCTGAACTGAACTTTAAAAGACGCTTGAATTCGCAAACACACCGAACCGCAAACAAACAAATGCACTGCACCGCTCTCGTTTCAGCATTCCTTGCTCTCTTTGCCACTATGGCTCTAGCTGTGGGTCCTGGCGAGCTGGGATACGTCGCCATTGATGACATGTTGGACACGCAAGGAAACGTCATCGGGAAAGTCACCCTCTACCGCGACTTTGACTGGTATGGGTACGATCAGGGAGTCGCGCCGTTTTACTTTGTCCTCAATCAAGACTGCTACCGCGCTGCATTCGACAACAACCAGCGATTCTTTACCATGGTGGAAGGAAGCGCGGGACAACGCAGGTGCTACGTCAAGGGGCCACGTCCCGCCAACGGTGTCACGCTCGTTTTCCCGCGTGGAGAAGCCATGATCCCAAACTATGATTTCAACGACTGGGGAAACCAGTTCAATATTTACGACCAAAACACTGGCGCCCAGATTTCCAAGCGTGTCGGCGACTGGGTCGCATGCGAACGCTACTGTCAAGAGAATGCCAACACCTTCTGTGCCGCGGCCGCCTTTTTCAACGGAGTGTGCTACCCAAAGATTCCCACATACTCTCCATCAAGGCAGATTACTCCTAATCTGCCACCGGTGACTTTCTACGTGGGAGTGATTGACCATCAAAAGGGCTGGTGATATCTCCGCCGCGAATAGAGTTGTGGGCAAGCTGAAATAATAAAACCAAATATCATCAGCAACATTTTCCATCCTGTAACTTGAATGAGGACCATCCAACACCCTTTCCAAACAACGCTGGTGCCTCGCGCGGCGGCCATCATAAACGAAGGTTTCAGCATAACTTGCGTTAAACGGCATCATGGTATCAGAAAAGAGTGGCTGAGGTACTTTCAATGTCTCCCTTTCTTTCTTTTTTCCCAAATAAACATTTACCATAACCACAAGCGATGCGATTATTCAGCACTTGCCTTGCAACCCGTCGCAGCATGGTAGTGGCCGTGGGAGATCTGGCGCAAGTGCGCAGGTGAGCAACTGCTCGTGAACTGCCCGTTTCAGCATCAGTAACGGTGGCTGCACCCAGAGAACCTCTTGTCGTGGTCCGTGCACCGACGCTCGATGACCCGTTTTTTGTGTCGCTCGCAAGCACAGGTCATTCAGTGCGCCACTCTTCGCGCGACGTCGGGTTCGTATCCCGGAGCTGGGCCTACTCGCACAAGCCCAGCGCCGAGTCCGAGATCGCGTCCAAGGCCCTTGGGCTCGACAATGACGGCCAAGCATTGCTGACTGCCGCAGAGCTGAATCCTGCTGTCTTGGATCATCTTGCCCGCTTCGACGGCGCCGTGAACAGAAACATGTTCACGAATAGGACACGGCTTGCGGCCATCTACCCTCATTTCAGGTCTGTTTCACTTCCTGTTCTGTTGCTACCTGGCATTTATGGAAAGCTTTCAGAGACGCAAAGGCGCGAAATATCTCTATCAGGGAAGCTGCCGAGTGGGCCTTTGGTACGGACCCATCTCCGGCTGAGCTGTATGCCACGCATTCATATCTCATGAGGAATCCAAAATGGTTTAATCCTATCGGAGGTGCATTGTCTTCGGCTGCTGATGCGGAAGATGCTCGTTTTTCGTTGCAGGACGAAACTGATGTTGAGGATTTGGTTTGGATCGAAAAACAAGCGAAAGGAACGAAGCCTGGCAAAGAATTGGAATCTTTTTTGGAAAAAGCATCGATATTGGTCAACAAGGCATCCGTGTCTGTCAGTGACGGAGGCGAATCGAACGAGAATGAGCTCATGGCCCAGCTGGAATTTTCAGAAAGTGATCAGCGATTCATTCGAGCCATTCAGTCTGCCGCATATGCCCCATCTACTCCGTATTCGCAAAATCCGTACACGGATCTCGTTAATAGAGGCATCTTATCTCGGCTGCCGTGCGGGTATTCAAATCGACCTTCATTCAAATCTTCAAATTCTGGACCCACTGCATCAGGACGAGGATCAGATGCATTGAGACTATTAAAGGATTTGGGTGTGATTGCGCAGTGGGAAAATGCTTCAGTCGCGGCAGCCAAAGGAGATTTCATCCTGGACTCTGTAGATGGACATGGCATTACTGACTGGGCCGATGAAGCCGTTGAAGAAAGCAAAATGTGGGCCGACCGACTCCTTCGCGAAAGTCCACCATTTTATACTGCGGGCAGTCCATCGGAACCACGGGCAGTTGGAATGGATGTTAAAGCGCCACGGTCAGAATCCCTTGCATGTGCAATCAGAGAACGAACTGTTGCCCCACTGTCAGATCCTACAGATACTTTTCCCTTGCAAGATGCATTTGAGTCAAAACGACGTGATTTCGGCGATATGCCTGTGTATGTTATTGATTCTCCGACGGCCCAAGAACTTGACGATGGAATTTCAATAGAAAAGACAGCAGAAGGCATTTGGATGCATGCTCATATTGCCGATCCAACAGCCTATCTCCCGCCATCACATCCGCTTTCCGTCCTTGCGCAGTTACGAGGCGGATCTATGTACCTTCCTGAACGACACTATCCAATGCTGCCCGACATTCTCAGTACTGCAAGGTTTAATCTGGGAAAATCGCATTGTGCTATGACCTTCAGTTGTCGTTTGGGTGCCGACGGCGAGATTGTGGACTACAAAGTTGCGCCCTCCATCATCCGGAACATCAAAATTTTGCATTACCGAACTGTTAATCAGGTTCTTGACTGGAGCCAAGTTTATGGAATGTCCAAAGCTCCGGAAGATCGCATGCCCTGGGTGAATAAGGCATTGAAAGAACTTCAAATGAGTGTAAACAGCGCGTCTCCTGCACAACAATTGGATGAAAAAAGCGTGAGCGAATTGAAGGATCTTCAAAAGCTGGCGTACAGCCATTTGCAAATGCGTATCTCGAGAGGAGGATTTTCGTCCGATCAACCAAGCTTAAGCGTGAAAGTGTCTCCTTATCCACTTCCCATCTCACCGCAATCACCCAAGCGGCCTTTTGAATTTTCGAAGTCTCAACCCGCACCACCTTTGGTGATGCTGGACCCAAACCAAGCAAATCATTTGGAGCCGTCATCAAACCTTGTCAGCGAATGCATGATCCTTGCAAACCGTGTTGCATCCAAGTTTTGTGCAGACAACAACCTACCAGCTATTTATCGCGGCCAAAATCCCCTTAAACCGGCAGGAGAGCATCAAGCTATCGTCAACGAGGCACTGGACTCTGTTGATCCAATCAGCGGAGTCATGCCTTACAATCATTTTCGTGGCATTCTTCCCTTCTTTTCCTCTGCTTCCATTACAACTGTACCTGCGCCGCATTTTTCGCTCGGAATCCGTGGGCGTTCCAGCCCAATGGTTCCCTCCAACCCAAACCATCAATCATCCAGTGACAGCAACGATTTCATTGGTTATATGAAAGTCACGTCTCCACTTCGCCGATACAAGGACATGATGCTCCATTGGACAATGAAGAACCATCTTCTGGGCAAACGAGATGTGTTGTTCAGTCAAGACACCGTCCTGCGTCTCGCAACTCGCTTGCACGAGCTCGAAAAACGAATGGATAAGGTGTCCAACGCAAGTGAAAAGTTTTGGGCGCTTGAATGGATTAGGAGGCGCGAAGTGTTGTGGCGAAGTGGCGCTGCAGAGGACGTGGTCTATGCGGGAGTGAAACCTGATGTTGATGGGGTTGGCATTGCCATGCCGTCCGATGTCAGGGGGAAATATGTTGTTTGGAGTGACGATTACAGACGCAACTGTGAATGGGGACTTGCGCGCGGTGCCCAGTGGGAAGCAAGCATGTCAAATCGTTGCTTGCAGCCTGTGTACCAATTTGTGTTAAATTCGAACCAGGGATCGTCCAAGTTTGGGTTGGGCATCCTTGGAGACTTGGGTGGAGTGTTTGCAAGGGTTGAATTGAAGTCAAGGCGGTTTCCTGGAGAGGTGTTTTCTTGTGTTGTGGATACAGTGGACCCGGCCGCAGGAGTTTTAGTTGTCAAAGAACTCTAAAAGTTGAACGAACAGAGCCTGTAATATTTAGGCGATCTTTACCCAAGAATGAAGCGAAAATGAAGGAAATAAACGAATGCCGGTACACGAAACAGAAAACTATGCGAGGTAGCAAACTCAAAAAACATGCCATATCCGATGGAACGAACGGTCCTTTATAAATTACCCCTGAACCTACGCATGCTTTTCTTTCTTCTTGGACTTTGATTTGCCCTTTTTCTTTCGGCGAATAATCACAATTTCTTCGTCACTGCTGCTGCTGTTGCTACTTTCCCCTCCGCTCTGTTTCTTTGGCGCAGATGCCTTCTTTTTCCGATTTGCTCGTTCCAAAAGTTTGTCCAGTTCCCCGTCTTCAAGCATTTCTTTTCCACCCGCAATTTGAGCGTGTTCACCATCTCCACTCGCTGCCAAAATCGCCTCTTGCAACTGCCTGGTCTCCGCAGGAGGAGCTGGCGGTGCTCTCACTTCCACAGATGCAAGTGTAGGCACAGGTTCTTCCGGTTCCTCTTCCTCTGTACTTTCTTCCACTTCAACACCACGACGACGAAGCCTTCTGCGTCGCTCTCTCTCCCGTTCTTTTCGTTCCGCTTCTTCGGCTGCGGCAGCTTCGCTTGCATTCACCATGGGCATAGTGGGCCGCTTGCGTTCACCCATCAAGCGGCCTGCAGGTGCCGCTGCTGGATTCGCAGCGCCAGTCAAAGACGGTGATGGCATTCCAGGACCAGGTTGATTGTAGGACATGCGCTGAGCCTGGTATGGATCGTTGAAAGCATTCTGTTGCTGTTGTGGGTGCATGGGCCCAGGACCTCCGGGATATCCGTACGGGTAGCCTGACCCAGGCAACTGCTGCTGTTGATATTGAGCATACATTCCAGGCCGATTGAAATCTTGCTGCATGCCTGGACCAGGCATTGGCATACCAGGGGCTTGTGGGGGTGGTCCGGCACCTACCATCCCAGGGAAGGGGACTCCGCCGCTTGAAGCTCGTGATGGACTGTCAGAATGCTCGGACGGAGCTCGTTGCTGTCCAACCTGGGAAGATCGAACAGACAGCATGGCAGTTGACTGACGTTTAGACAATTTGTGGCGGCGAGATGCGAGACTCTGCCTGTCGCTGGATTCACTGCTTCCTGAATCATTGCCACCACCATTGTCACTGCTATCGTCATCGTCATCATCACTGTCAGATGTAGTCAACGAGCTGTCATCACTTTGCTCCGAGTCTTCCTCGGAATCTGAAGAGTCGTACTTCTTTTTGGCTTTTCCTTTTGCAGCCTGCTTCGCTTTCCTTGTCTTTGCAACGTCAGATGAGCCGGATGATGCTCCATTTGGCTTTTCATTCGGTAGCTCGCCCCGCTCCATCATACGTTGTTGCTCTTTGATTCTTTCCGTTTCCAACCACTGTTGTCGAAGAGCATAATGATTGGCAGCTAATGCAGGGTCTTCAGTCCCATCGAATCCATAGTCGCTGTACGGGTATCCAGGAAACACTTGACCTTGCTGCATCATTTGCGGCGGCATTTGACCAGGATATTGCTGATTATACATGCCTGGTCCCGGCATTTGATTATATTGCATTTGTGGGGGGTAGCCTCCAGCGCCGAAATCCCCAGGGAACATTTGGTTTGGCAGAGGCATTCCTTGCTGCTGTTGTTGTTGCATCAATTGTTGCTGCAGATACATAGCTTGCTGAGAATCAATAGCGCTGGATACTGGCCGTGACTGCGGCATAAACTGATTCGGAGGTGGCATCATCATGGATGCCCGGAATCCACCCATTCGTCTCAGCACCTCACGTTCTTTTTCCCACTTGTCCACTTCCCCTAGTAGTCCACCTTCGATCTTGGGTTTGGGCGGCGGCGCCGGTTTCGGCATGAGACCAGGCATGGGGAATGAAGCGCCGGCCGGTCGCGGAACGAGACCTAAAGTGGACGGATCTACTTGTCCAGTTCCCCCAAGACCGATGGATTTGATGGCAAGCTCGTACGTGCGCATTTTAAGGGCCTTTTCTTGTGCTTCTTTCACATCAGACGGCAGACTGATGAGCGGCCCAGAACGCGTAGCAAGCTGGCCACTTCGGCTTGGGCTTTTATCCAACAACGCTCCACTTGCAGTTTTTTCTGGCAGTTGAGCCAGCAATGAGTTTTCTGCATAGATTTTGAAAGGCTTTTCATCCTCTTCAGTTTGTTCCTATTGGGTGAGCAGAAGGAGGAATTACACACAAATGTTACCCGTGTCGAAATCAAAACTTCAAACCTGCGCGGGGAACGCCATCCCAGGAGGGGGTGGTCCCGGCATGCCCAAAAGACCAGGGAATGGAATCATACCAGGCCAAGCTCCCGGAGCGCCAGGGGGAGCGCCCGGAGGAAAGTTCGGCATCCCAGGAACCATATGAGGTGGCAGCATGCCCGGTAAAAATGGCATGCCAGGCCCCATCATCATTGGGTTCATCGCATTCTGTTGTTGGCCATCTCCATCCATGTCTCCTTCTTCCTCTTCGTCATCTTCGTCACTGTCCCCTGAGCCTCGACTTTCGTCACTTTGACTTCCTTCGCCACTCTCCTCCCCATCACTTTCAGCGTCAGTAGGTGCTAATGCTTGACTCAATCTGCTTCCGCTGCGTTTATCCATTGCGGCTTTTTTTGCCGCACTTACTGAGCTATCGCGATTAGCAAGACCTGTCGCGGGTGTAGATGGAGACACCTGCCCAACGCCATACGTGGAATTCAATTGACTCGCCATCATCATCGGAGAAGAAGCAGCACTGTTTCCCGACATCACAGATGATGGACGATTCAGATTCGATGCAGCACGTGTAGAAAGTGCAACTGATTGCCGTTTGCTTGCAGAGTGCATGGAAGCAGCCAACGAAACATTATCACTGCTGTCATCACTTTCCTCGCCTTCTTCGGTTGAAACATCGGTGGAGTCTCCATTTGGTTCTTTCGAGGCCGGTTTCAGTGCCATTGCAGCTTTGGGGATGGTTGGCACGACGGGTTGCACGGGTCCCCCAGCTGTACTCTCAACTGCCGACTGGTTAGCGAACTAAGGCAAAAAAAAAAAGGGATTAACATAATAATTGGGTGAAAAATGACATGGGACGCGTGTTGAACTGGGAATTATACCTGATATTGCCAAGCCCATGTGCCATCTGGTTGCAATGCAGGCACTGCAACAAGAACTAAGTCTGTCTTTACAATTTCAGGTCCTGAGGTTGTTGGAGCTGCCAGCTTCTCCTGCAATTTAACGAAGTCGGGGTCGGCATCACTGTCAGTGCCACGGATTGCGTTTGAAGGTCTGCTGACACCAGTTTCCGCATCTTTGCCGGTAGCTTCAGCATCCTCTCCTTCAGATTCATTTCCATTCATAGCTGTCTGTTTTCCGGGAGGAGGATGATCTGGCGGAGGAGGTGTTTGGTCATCGCCGGCTTGTGGCACATCATGCACAATGGCTCCACTATTTCTGTTAGTCTTTGGAATGGATTCAGCCCGCGGCGACGACTGCGCCGGTTTTTGGGCCTCCAGCCAAGAAATCAGTCCTTTGACTTTCTCCAACACTTCTCCCTTTTCCACAGCAATTCTCGCGTCCACACCTTTCGCAACCGCATCCACCCATTTATCGGCAAACCCACTCTTGCGCGCAGATTTTTTGTCCTGCAGCACAAGCTCAAACGTTTTTGCTGCCGTTGCGCCCGTTTCAGGTGGTGCTTGACTGAGCCCAGCAACTTCATCTGTTTTGAGAAACAGAAGACCCCACCCAGATTTGCCAGCTTCCACACCGGCGAGTAAGATTCCAAAATCGCGAGACGAAGTAGCGCCTACTTGGGTTCCGACAGCGGAATAGCCTGATGATACGAGTGGACTCGAGCTTGAGTCCAGGCTTAGAATGGCAGGGTTGAATGCCGTGAGCCCAATATCTCCGTCGCGTAGTTCAACTTCTTTTCCAATCAAGTTTGCTTCGAGATGGAAAGTGCCCAGCGTTGCAGTGACCCATCGCAGTGCGTCCAGGATTCCTGCAGCGCCCATGGATTGAGGTTGCAATTCCGTCTGGGTTCCTCGTGCATTAACTCGGCAAGGGACCATGTGAAGAAAGTCTGGGGCTGGACGAGGGTCCGTATTCGCTGCAAGGGCTTGTATGTAGTCAGATGGGATGATGCGAGGATCTTGGGAGACCCCCAGGAAGCTTTTCGCGGTTTTTGATAATGATGCGGAATCGGATTTATCTGATAATGGAACAGAGCCACTGATGATCGTTCCGCTAATTTTCACGGCAGGTATGGAAGCGCCATCCCGAACAGTCGCAAGGCCCATGGTAGTTGGATCAATTTCGCAAAGGTCAATGGCAGAGTTGCTGAAGTAGGTAATATAGTCCAGGAAGGCATGACCAACATTTTCAATCCGAAATAAATGCTTCGTAGGAGCTGCTCGATAGGAGTCCTTACTCTGGAAGAATGAAATGTCTGGGTTTCGAAACGAAGAAGCACCACCGGCGGCCACAAGGTACACGTTGTTGCTTGAAGAAAATTCAGAATTGGAATCTGCGGGATTGCTGCTGCCGCGCTTCGGATTTTTGTTTTTGAAAAGCTTCAAAAAAGAACCCCTGTTTTCTTTTTTCTCGGCAAGGTTGCCAGTGCTTCCTGATTTATCCGAGTAATCCCCAACAGTGACTACATTTCCAACAACCGCATAGAATAAAGACCACGCAGTATTATATCCAACTTTGCAGCGAACCCAACCTTCAAAGTGCATGGGAGTTCCAAACCCTTTCACTTGGCCAACGGAGGTTGTTTTGAAAGGGGTAAGTCCAAGATCACGCCAAGCTCGAACTCCGTCAGGTTCAGACTTTGATTCTTCGGAGGTGGCATCGGCAGTCACTGCTGGAGATCCGAGTCTTCGGAGAGTGATATGATGATTGATTTTTGAGGCCTTACCCGGAAACACTTCAATTTAGTCACACTTAATTAAGTAAAGGGGGAGAAACACACCTCAAACTGTGAGAGTCGTATTCCAGTGACCCAGTGGTTTGCAGCAATAGAGCTTCGAAAAGAGAGAAACACCAAATTCGAGGCAGTCAAATTTACAGCAATACATATGTCGTAGGGTGTAGGTGGAGGGGGTGAATCAGTGTGCAACAGCGGAGGCTGGAATCCAAAAGGCAGAATTTCGGAAAGGGCGTTTGACAGTGACAGGACACGAGGGAGACTTGATTTGAGAGTTTTGAGCACATCTGGCGGTGGAGTAGAAGGCGCACCTTCAGAGTTCATGATCGATTCCACTGATGGGTTTGGGAAATACGATGCGGCGGCCATGTCTTCAGAATTGGAGAAGAGGAGGCAATTAGTCACTTGCTCAAACCAACAATTGAATCGAGAAAACATTCACCCTCGGGCACCTGGAACAGCGCCAACAAGGAGCCTGTCAGCTCCGCCCAATACTTGACCCACCCCAGCTGTGCCATGTCTGCAAGTGCAGCTGGAACACCAGACACAGGCCCAACAAGAAGATACACGAATCCAGAAGCGTAGTTCTTGCGCGCGTGTGTTGCAACGAGTGGAGCGAGGTCTGACAGAGAGGGCCCGAGGGAGGACGCGACAAACGTTGCGGCAGATGTTTGTGGTTGGTAAGGGGAGGCAGCTTGAGGCGGCAACTGAGACGAAGATGGGACGGAAGATGAAGTGGGGTTTAATGGGGGGGACGATAGTTTAAGGGGTGCTGCTGAGGGAGAGCGGCTTTGTTGAGTAAGGGGAGCTGTTGGTTTTGACACGCTGATTTCGTCCTCGTCTTCGCTGCTGCCGTCGCTGTCGTCATCGTCACTCGACGATATCTCTGCCCTGTGCCGTGGATCAGACGGCTGTTGTCTCCGCGTGGGAGCACCACTCGAGAAAGGATTCATGAGTGCCTTTGTCTGTCTCCCTTTGAAAAAGTAACAATAAATCTCGGGTGCGTGCTTTGCATACAAACAACGGCGCAAATAAAAACACATGAACGCCTTTCAAACGTCGCAATTGCAGATCCAAACCAGCAGAGAAGAAGAGGTCAGTGATCGAGGAAGATGCGGGCTCGCTTCTTCTTGCTGCTCCGGTCGAGTGGGACCGTGAGACGGTCTGGGATCATAGGACTGACCCTCGTTACCTGACTACTGCTGCCTGCCCCTCTGTCCCGCATCCCAATCCAGTCCATCGCAGCGAAGCTGTAAACATTGCTTGTGCAATCATTGCAAATGACGCTCGTTGTAAACAAAGCCAATCGCGCAATCTTGCAGCCCGCGTTTGATATAAAGCGACATCTTGCCCACCTGGTGGCAAAACAACAGAAGAAACCAACATCGCAATGACTGCAGACACACCAGAATCCCAACCTGTAAAAACCGCAGGCGCTCTCAAGACCCGCACACAAGCTCTGAAGGTCGCCCCCTTGCAGAGAAACTACTCTCTGGACGCGCTGTACAAGCACTGGAAAGTTCAGCCGCACATTGGTTCTGAATTTGACGAGGGGTAACGCACATTTCCATCGGGCGTGACAACATCTCACCTTTGATGCACCAACAAACAGGGTTCAAATCCGCGACATTCTCAACGCCAAAAACTCGGACGCTCTACTCCAAGACCTGGCTGTTCTCGTCTCTGAAAGAAATGTCGTGTTCTTGAGAAACCAAGATGTAACATTTGAGGAGCAAAAAGAGCTTGTTGACCGACTGGGAATAGCGGGCGGAAAGCCAGCTTCAAGTGGGCTCCACAAACATCCTGTCAGCGAATCAAGCTCTGAATTCGGTCAAGAGGCTTACGTTATTTCTTCCGAGCTTGACAAGAGAAACTCGGCTTACAATACCGCGTCGGAGCTGCATTCAACACAATGGCACTCAGAGTAAGACTTTCTTCATTTTCTTAAGTAACGTATGTTTTAATGATGCCCGATTCAGTGTCACATTTGAAGGGGCGCCATCTGACTATGCAGCATTGAAGCTTCGAGTCGCACCACCTGAAGGAGGAGACACGCTTTGGGCCAGCGCTTACGAAATCTACGAGCGTTTATCTCCAGCATTTCGCTTGTTTCTTGAGGGGTTGACTGCTACCCATACTGGAGATGGGTTCCTTGCTTTGAACCGGCTGGGTCTCGTGAACCTGAACTCAGGCCCGCGAGGATCTCCAGAGAACGTCGGAGTGCACTTGTCTGCTGTTCACCCCGTCATTCGCACCAACCCAGTGACAGGATGGAAGGGCGTGTGAGTCTGCTCAGCGTGCTTGACATTAATCATTTTCTAACCTCACACCGTGCAGTTTCGCCAACAAGATCTTCACAAAGCGAATCAACGAGTTGTCAAAAGACGAAAGCGATCTTGTATTGGCCCATTTGTTCAACCTGGGCACCCAGAACCACGACCTACAAGTCCGCTTTAAATGGGGCGTAAACGATGTCGCGATTTGGGACAACCGCAGCGCGTTCCACACTGCAACACTGGACTTTGATTTTGATGCGTTTGAAAGGCTCGGCGAGCGCGCCACTTCTGTCGGCGAGAGACCTTACCTTGATCCAGCTAGCACGTCCAGACGAGAAGCTCTCGGGATTGCCCCTCCTCCTTCCCGCAGAGCTCATTTGGCTACTCTCGGCGCTGGTGTTAAGAATTGACCGGTTTCTGGTTTCTGTTGCGTCGCTGTCTGATTTGAAATAAATAGTATCTCTTGTCCGAACTCAACCAAAAAATATACATTTACTTCTGCTTCTTCACACTCCGCAGTAATACAGATACCAAATCAACGCCAGTTCGACACGTCAGCCCTCTGAGTCAGCCTTCGCTTCTCTCCGTCATGCACAAGCTGTTCCTTTTTTCGTCGCTGGTCCTCGATTAACTGCTCGACTTCTTTCTTCAGCATTCCCTGCTCCTGCGCAAAGTGAGCCACGCTATTGCCGCTGTCGGATTTATCACTCATACTCCACACACTCTCTCGCTTCTGTCC
The DNA here is from genome assembly GCA_006535975.1 of Chytriomyces confervae. Classification (NCBI taxonomy): domain Eukaryota; kingdom Fungi; phylum Chytridiomycota; class Chytridiomycetes; order Chytridiales; family Chytriomycetaceae; genus Chytriomyces; species Chytriomyces confervae. Next base: position 34,894 of record QEAP01000188.1, read on the forward strand.
GTCGCGATTATATGCGCTTGTGGCTGCGCTTATGTCGGTGATGCCGCTGTAGTATCCGGCCTCTTTCAGAATTGGCGAACTCTGGTCAAGCTCACCGTCTGCCATTGGGCTCGACAAAACATACTCAAAAACATCTCGGTAGTCTGTATTCATTGTTGCACTCGCTCCAGCGTTGTGAAAGGCCGTCGTTAATCCGCTCACAGACTGAACGCTTGACGCCGGTTCGCTCATTTCATCCAATGGGCTCAGTTCTTTCTTCGTCATCCCGCCGCCATCTATGCCATGGTACTGATGTATCAAGCTCAAAGGAATCAGCGTTGGCAGCTTTCGATGAGAATTCGAAAAAGAAACGGCTTTTCCGGGATTTGTGGACGCAGATGTCGCGGCATTGTACAGTAGGGAGCTTCGTTTTGATCCATCTTGTCCGTGTCCTGGGCCTTGATAATTGGGAAAAGTACCAAGACCTTGAGCGTGCTCCGTTTGAAGCAGGGAAAATAGCACACTTGGATCCGATGGCGGCGCTACGCCGACCTGATTTGCAAAATTGTCGTTCCTCTCACTGCCCATTCCATAGACACTGCTTCTCGTTCGATTTGGATGTCGGGGATCGAGAGCCGGCTGCGAATCGGTACGAGTCGGAATCGTGTATATTGACGCGTGAGAATCCGCCGCTGTTCCTCCACCATGCCCTCCATGGAAATGCTGGTACTGATAGTACGTTTCTGCAGAAATCCCGTGAGATGACTGCGCCTCTCCAGCTCCAGAAGGAGCCGTGAAAGTCTGGTCCAGCGTGGAATTTGCAAGGCCTTGCCGGCTTTCTTTGCGCGAGTGAGGTGGAGTTCTCGGAGGTGTGTTAGGTTGTTTTGGAATAAAATGATGAGCAGGACTGTTGACCATGGTCGTGTCAGTGGGGCTCAGAGGAGGAAGTTTACGCGCGACGCTTAATTCTCGGAGTAAGTTGCTGTCTTTACGACGGAACATGTCGACCATTGTTTTGCGCTTGTCCGGCTTGACGGTCCTAGCGTTGGCACTCGAAAGGTCGGAAGGTGCGGAAAAGAGGGAGGGATCTGTTTGGTACGGTTGTTGTGCTTTGAAAAATATGCTTCTTGTTTTGCCGCCTTTTGCGGGGTCGATCCACCACTTTTTCGAGCTGCTTGAGCTGCGCTCAGAGTCGCTTTCCTTGCGAGAGTTGTTCGAGTTGTAGTGCATGTTCAGCTTTTGATTCAAGTCGTTGAGCTTGCGCTGCACGTAGACCGCCAGCACGATGAGGATAACCAGCGACAACATGACGCTGAGCGTCACAATTACAATATCTTTTGTAGAGAGAAGCGGCTGTGTAGATTGGTCACCGGTACTGTTGGGCTGACCAGTAGTCCCATTCTTGACGACTGCGGTGTATGCAGGTGGATTGATGAGAGCTTCAAAGCTTGTAGAAATAATAGGCGATTTTCCGGTAGGCGATTCAGTAACTGTTTGCAATACACTTGTAACAGGCGGTAGCGGCGATGTCGGTGACACACCAGCAACTGCCGTTTGAGACAAAGAACTCAATGTTGTTTCCTGCAAACTGGAAGACGTTTCTAATGAAGATTTCGGTGGGGGCTGAGGCGCTTGGATCTGTGCAGTAATACAAATTGGAGTGGTCAAAATGTTTTACAGGTACATTAGATTCCTTACCGTGTATGCAATAACAGAAAAGTCGTACGGTGTGCCATCTGCATAATACCCTGGCATTCCTCCGCACATCCCACCCCCACTCCCACATGGCAAATTGCAGTACGCGCTGTACTCAAAATACGGAATCATCTCAATGTATCGCAGTACTCCCGTGGTATCGCAAAAGCAGTTCAAACTGATTGGAGGAACACTGCCAGGGTCCTTAAAACGTCCTTCTGGGTATACGGGGGACAGAAAGATGTTGGCATTGTGGTATGGGCAGGTCGACACGCAGTCCTCTATTGTGGAGGTAGCATCACCGAAGGGACGCGTCCATATCGGTGTTAAGGTGCTTGGATGTCTAATGAGACAGACGGCGGAACTGCGGTCGGTTGTTGCCATTCCGTGCTCGCTTTTTGAGGTTGTATTGTACTCGTTACCCAATCAGAAGCTGGAATTAAAAAGTTTCCCAATAAATAATTACGCGTAAATATCTTCACCCACGAAATAGTCAAACCAGAAGAGTTCGCTCTCAGTTCGAGGAATCTGCACATGATGCCCGTTCTGAACTCAAATAGTTTTACAAATTTTCTTATCACCAAGTTTGCATACGTCCTTGCGTATTTGCCAAGGGTGGAAGCCGTGTCTTGCTTGAAGAATGGAACTTGGACTTGGGAATGTGCGTAAATAAGTGCATCTTAAAATCGAACAAAAATGGTGAAAATGCCGCCACCGCGCACTGCCCCACCTCTAACCACCCGCACAATCCAACCAGGACCAGCAAATCGGATTCCCTCGCGCCGTTAGCGATGAGTTTCAATCTATTCTGTCGGAGCAATCGCGCACAAACTGGGCCATCTTCGGCTACGATCGGATGTCGAACGACTTGAAAGTGATCGAGTCTGGCGGTAAACTGTGCCCAGCAAAGGCCGTCTGTGCACATAACTAATGCTCGGTGTATAGATGGTGGGTTGGACGAGCTCGCGGAGGAATGGGATGATAGCAAGATCCTCTATGCAGTCGCGCGGGTTGTTGAACCCATTTCTAATCTGCCAAAGACCGTTTTCATCTCCTGGGTTGGTTCCTTGATGTTACTTTCACCTGGCTCATAATTGTTCTGACACTGTTGGGGTAGTGCGGCGATGGTGTTCCTGTGGCGAAGAAGGGGCTGTTCCACCATCATGTGAATGACGCTGTCAAATTCTTCAAGGTTGGGCCTTTACTTGCGTTGCCGCAGTCTCGAATTCTTGACTCACAAAATATCGATGCAGGGATTCCATGTTCATATCAACGCACGTGCCGAAATTGACGTAACCCCTGATGCCATTATGAAGAAGATCAGAGACTCTTCTGGAGCGAAATACTCAATTCACAACGAGGGCGCAAAAAAACCTGCTCCTGTTGCGCCTGTGGTGAGTGTTACCAGATCTCAATAATCCGACTGACATGCATTGCTTTCGCAAACCTGAAGGGGGCATCGTACACCCCAGTGCAGACTGCGCCAAAACCTTTCGTATCAACGCCTGCGGCTTTTAACAAGCCAACTTCATCGTACACCCCCCCTTCGTTCAACAAGCCTGCGGTTCAGGCTTCTCCCGCGGTCTTTAACAGACCAGCGGTGAGCCCCTCGTACGGATCCACCCCATCGGCACAATTTAACAAGCCAGTTGCCAGCCCTTCGACGGCGTCTGCGCCGGCAGTCTCTCGATTTGCCCCAGGTATACCTTGTTTTATTGAAATGGCGCAGTTCAAAAATTGTACAGCCACCTACTGACAGTAATTTCTTAGCGCCATACAGTCCATCAACGCCGGTTGCAGTGGCAGCCCCTGCACCTGTGATTCCAAGCACTGGAATAAATGCCAAAGCCATCTTTACCTACACGCCACAAGAAGCGAACGAGCTGAGCTTTAACGAAGGCGATATCATCACAGCGATTGAAAAAGTGGATGAAGGATGGTGGCAAGGCAAAAATCCCGCCGGAGTTGTTGGTCTTTTCCCCATGAACTATGTCGAGGAAATTACTCAGGCTGCCCCAGTTCCTGCCCCAGCACCCGCTCCGGTTCTATTTAACCGGCCAAGTGTTTCCCAGAATCAGCAGCAACAGCCTCCACTTTTCAATCGCCCGGCTGCGACGCCGACCAGCCCGACTTACATGAGCAACGCTGCCAATAAGTGGTTGGGGGACGACGACACCGCTGAGCCCAAAGCGAAATCAGGGTATGCTTCCACGTTTGCATCAATGAGTATTCCTGGAGAGGACAAAGTTGCGGCAGAAAAAGAACGACGCGAGCGCGAGGACCGCGAGTTAAGGGAGCGTGCTGAGGCCGAATCAAGAGCTCGGGAAGCTAGGGAAAGAAAGGAGGCAGAGGAAAGAGAAGAAAAGCAAAGAGCAGGTAAACATCTTTATTTTATGTTCACTTCCTCGCATTTGTCTCAAAAAATTGTAGCTGCACTCTCTGCTGCCGCAGCTCCTCCGGCGCCAGCTTTCGCAGCTGCGCCATTTGGTATGTCTGCCAGGGCTATGTACGCGTACGACGCCCAAGAAGACAATGAAATCACTTTCGCTGAAGGGGAGTTGATTACAGCAATTGAGAAATTGGACGAAGGCTGGTGGCAAGGAACCAATGGCGCTGGACGTGTTGGGTTGTTCCCAGCAGCATACGTTGAAGAAGTGAGCGGGGCTGCTCAGCCTGTGGTATGAGATTACTGCGAAGGCATCATAAGTGCATTTTTCTCATTGCTGAATTTTGATAGGTCCAAGCCTATGAAGCGCCTGCACCTGCTCATGAAGCATTTGTCCCTGAAGTTCCAGCTCCCCAGGCTAACGAAGGTCACATTGAAGCAATTGCCTTGTACGACTACGCCGCAACGGAAGAGAATGAAGTCAGTTTTTCTGCCGGTGACAGAATCACGAATGTGGTTTTTATCAGCGACGATTGGTGGCAAGGCCGTGTCGGAGGCATCGACGGGCTCTGTGAGTGATCCTCCATTCTTTTCTTTGACCTTGTGCCAACATGCATTTCTGAACCCCCCTTCAACCAGTCCCAGGAAACTACGTCGAGGTTCAAAAGTGAAACATCTGTATCGGCACTGATGAATAAATGCTATATTTGACTCTCATAAATTGCAACGTTATGTGGTGGAATCTGTTTTAAAGTGTTGAGACAAAATGAGTTAAAAAGTCTCGGACAAAAAGGACAAACTAAATGGGCGACACGCGATACTATCTGGACAGTTCTTTCGACGCACAGCGAGCCACGGTGAGACACACACTGCGGACAGATGCAGAATGCTTTTGGATGGGAAGTGTTGACTGACTCGTTTCGAAACAGATTGCTGAACTCAAAGCTATCCTCGTGCGGGAGGGCGTGGCGATGCCAGGCGGGCGGCTCCTCAAAGACGAATACGTGGCACTATGTAAGTGAACGGCATTAATGATGCATAATTATAGCGCCATCATACGACGCAAACCTGTGTGAATATTTACGTCACTCTTTTGCGCTAAAACCGAAACAGTCCGTGCATTCAAGCAAAACATCCATATGCACATGCCCCCTCTTGCGCCAGCTGCAGAGGCAGAAAATGCGCAATTGGCGGTAGACAACAACGACACTGAAAACGAGCCGCAACGTGTGTCCATCGACTCACTCATCAAACGATTTGACGCGCCCTTCTCGCAAGAGAAACTCGTTGAATTTGGAAGCTCGGCTTTCAACGCAAAGTTTGGCTTCGCAGTGAGTAATGTTCGTTAACCAAAGTCTCATGTCCATTGACAAAAAACAACCCACGTCTTTCCAGCATCGCACTCTTATCGAACCTCAAAAGCTTGGGAAGCGCCCAGAGAGGCTTAAACGCAGCGGTCCGCTCCCACTCCCCGCCCCGCCTCTCAATCCACAGCAACACCTTCGGTCTCTTCAAAGCGCAGCACACCGCCCCGATTTCGTTGTGCCCGTTGCACCGCCCCCGTGCGTTTCACAGACCGGCTTGAGTCCACCCACATCGTTGATTGACCGTAAGCTCAGATACAGGGCTACGCCCAGCCCAAACAAGCGCAGCCCAAGCACGCGTGGCTCATCGGGCCTTTCTCCTGCCGGATCAAGTCCTTTGGGTTTGCGCAGTTCCGGTCCAAGCAGGATTCCTCGCTCCAAAGCAGTCACTGCTGGTGTGGCGCTGCGTCCAATCTGCAATGCTCCTTTCACTCCTCGCGTTCCTCCTTCTCCAAAAGAAAACACCCGTTCAGAATTCGCCGAACATGAAAACGACGCTGCAACTGCTACTAATATCGTTGAAAATGACGAAAATGCCCCATCGGATTCTGCAAATCCGGATGAAAACAAGAACACTACGACACCCTCAAAAATAGCACCATTCATGGATCCTGACTTCAAAAGAAAATACAATTTGGAAGACACGTTTATCGAAAGTGAAGATGATTCTGACGACGAATCAAGTGATCCTCGTTATGATCGGGACGCCAGCCCAAAGCGCCGCAAAAGTATGAATCTGGGTCTCGAGATGACTCCTCCACGCAATCTTTTGGATTCTTTGGATGAAATTGATGTGGGCACAACCCCAAAAAAGAATGACGCATCGGTCCTGTACGGGAGCCATGATCCTTTCAGTTCCTCAATCCTCAAACATGATCGCGAGAATGATTCGCGCTTCGAAAACAGGAATGCAGAAGCCGCAGAAAATGACAACTTGGATGTCAAAAAGTACAGGCCAGAGCGGGAGCTGACTGATCTACTGCAAGCAAAAACCTCGGTGCATTTTGAAAGCTCTGCCAAAAAACTGATGAATCAAATACTGGAAGATGATGCCGCCTCTGGTGCCAATGCAGTCACAGACAATGCACTCATGTGCGACCCAGAGCTTACCGAAGATGAAAACTCTGTGGCTGATACCGTCACAAATGAGAGGGAACCGGCCAAAACTGAGCATGTCAGTGCGACCAAAAAAATCAGCGCTTTTAGAATTGCTATTGGGCATTTTGGACGAATCTTGGCAGCCATTGTGATACTTCCATCGTTGTACGCAATGGTGTATTGGTGGATTGAAGTTGGCTCACAAATTGAATACTGCAGCGGAAATCCGAACACTATGCCTGTACCAAAATGGGTCCCCTTCTCCCCTGAATCCAAGCGCGGGTTTGCAATTGATGTTTGGGGACAAGTGATGCCTGCTTGTGTCCCATGTCCGGATGGCGCGTCCTGCAAGGGCATTGAAGTGACTAGCTGTTCACTCAGTGGCTATCAAGTAATGGGCGACGAAGGTTTTGGTCCTTTGGGTGCGTATATTGGGCTTGGGCCTGTGTGCATCAAGATGGATGGAAACTCTGATTCTACCAAGACGGATTTGCATGTGAATCCAAGAATTCGAGGGTTTTCTCTACCGCTGGGAGCCCGAGTTACATTGTGGCGCGAGAAAACATTTCAAGGGACAGAGTATGCAGATGCGGCGAAAAACGTGCAAAATTTTGTTGGAGGAATGGGTTCAGCGGTGTGGGATGTATGTTTGAAAGGAGTCGAGGTGTGCGATTGGGGCGTTGCTCAGATGAGCTCGTTTAAAGGAGCGGGCGAGCTGACGGAAGCAGCGATGAGTGCTGCTTCTCAGGGTGTGGATGTCGCTCGCCGACTATTTGATTGGTCAATTGAGCAGATGACCCAATACGTCACTGAAGTGATGAACGCAATTTAAATTCTTGCTATCTTCTTCTCTTTACTTTTCTGGATGCTATTACCTTATTAAAATTTGTTTCAGAATGGAAGCAATCGAAGCTCAACTGGCGACACTCGCTGCCCGCATCGAAGCGGAAGAGGCGGAATGTGACCTACTCAAAGAGAATCTTCAGCAGGCGATTGTGGCGGGACAGCAAACTCGTCCGCTCAAAGTGCTGTTCGAATGTGGTACCCAAACCTAAATGGCCTCGCAGCCAAGAAGGTTGCACTCATTGCCCAAAAAACTGCTCATATAAATGTGGAGGCAGCTCGTATTAAGTCTGAAGGGGAGTTGGAGACTGCCCTCGTCAATGAAAGAGCTGTACATGCCGGTGCGGCCAACGCAAGTATGTTGTATTTTGGTGTTTGGTCAAGCTAACCAAATTTCTTGCACAGCACCTGCAATCTCAGCCGCGGCTGAAATCGCTGAGATTGTTCTAGTAAGTTTGCTCAGAGTTGATTTCCAGAAACAATTGGACCCGCATAAACGTTGCGCGCACAGTGTCAAACCGATCAAACGTATCCATGGTGTTGTCAGAAATGTCACATCAAACAGACGCATCGATGGGATAAGCAGAAAGTCAGACGAGTGAATAGCGAAAGTCAATCCAGAGGTTTGATGAGGCTGAAGTGCGAGTTGCAAGTTGCGATTCAATAAACCAATGTAAATGCAAGTACCTGTCTCATTATTACCAAAAATCATTGCTCTCTTCCTGGCAAGTGAGCTCATTACGATCAAGTCTGCAGGCTGCTGTAAATATTTTTCCACTTTATTTTATGAGTGAGACGATAGCACCTGATTTTGAGGCTTCCAAGCTTGGCACCAAGTCGCACTGGGACGAAGTGTATGAGCGTGAGATAACCAACTTTGAAGACCATGGAGACATTGGGGAAATCTGGTTTGGCGAAGTGCCAGTCGTGAAGATGATGGATTGGGTAAGGATAACAACGTCAACTGCAACGACTCGGTGTTCATGCCCCTGACATCTCAATCTGGCAGGTGGAGAGCAATTGCACGGATGTCGATGTAAAGACGATCGATTTGGGGTGCGGCAACGGCCATATTCTGTTTGAGATGTCAGAGCTTGGATACACCAACCTGACAGGGGTGGACTATTCAGCCGCATCGATTACGCTCGCACAAAAGATTCACGCCAACTCGCACGCTGACGCTTCAATCGAATTTGAGGCACTGGACTTTATGCCGTTCTCACCGACGAATCCACCGCCTGAGAAGTACAATGCAACTTTTCAACTTGCCGTCGACAAGGGCACTTTTGATGCCATCAGTCTTGCAAATGGAGTGGTGGAGGGAGAAGATGGCGTGGCTGTGAATGCGTTCGACCGAGCAAAAGTGGCATCAAAGTACGCTGAAGCCGTTGCGTGCATTTTGGAAAGCGGCGGAAAGCTGCTGATAACAAGTTGTAACTGGACAGAAGCTGAGCTTGTGGAGGGATTCAAAGCGCGTACGTGAACTTGTTGGCTGTTGATCCAATTGAATTATGGTTTTTTACTCATGACTTTCACTCCGCAGACTTTGCTTTCCACAGCCGCAAGAAGTATCCCACATACACGTTTGGGGGTGTCGAAGGGCAGCAGGTGGTGACTGTTGCCTTCACAAAGATCTGAAAAGTAAAAAGAACAAAAGTTCATAAACCAAAACCAAGCTTTCACACAGCAATGAGTCCAAGAGTGGCACAACACCCCTCTTGGCATGACCACCTGAACAGCTCTATCATTGTACCCGAGTATATCGACGCGCCGCTGGGGAGCAGAAAGGAAAACAAGAGCCAGAGGATCGCTTGGGAACTGGCTTCGCCTAAGCCATCACGTCCAGTAATCGCGGTATCCGCCGACCTATTTTCTTGTCCAGACCCATTCCCAGGCAAGAGAAACGCACATAGCCGCTCATCCACTCAGGCAGAGTCGCTGGAGTCGAATCCTGCGCTCTCCGCCTGCGCCACCATTGACAAACTGCCCCACCACGTCTCACCCTTGCTATTACAAGCTGCAGATCTTATCAGCAGCAACCTTTCTTCAGCCACTGCAAATGCTCAATTGCTCCTTCCCATTCTCGACACTGTGTCCACGCATGTAAATCCCTCACCGCTGACTCAGAAATCACCATCGATCCACTTCCTCAGATACTCTGCCATTTGTTTTCTCGTGCAGAAGGAGTTAATATCTTCAGAAAGCGGTTTCCTAGACCCAATCTTTCATCTCTTGGACTTTGACGCAATGTCAATATCGGAGCTGGAAGCAATCGGGTCACACGATGTCGTTCCGTTTTCCATTTTAATGAATGCACTTATGCATCGTGTCAAGTTACACGTCGATGTTCACCCTGAGCAGCAAGAATTGGTTGACCCTTTGAATGCTTGTTCTGGTATCTTCAACGATGATTTCGACCTGGTCGAGGGCATTTCGATCCCAGAGACTGCCTCAGCCTCAAAAGCAGTACTTCCTGAACTTGTTGACGATATTCAGCTTTTTCGAAACGTTTCTGCCACTGAATCTGGACTGCCTTCGGCGGCTGCTGTCCCCGAAAACGACGCTGATGTTACGGATGAGAATACCGATTCAGGATCTGAACAAAATTCTCTGAATGAATTCAAATTGGATGACGATGAGACTGAAACAAGGGGACGAAGCAGACTGCGAACTTTTGGGACGCGTAAACGCGTATCTGCCGTGATTCAGCCAATTCGGGCCGAGCCCAGAAAGGAAAAGAAACACGAAAAGCCTCCAAAGCAGTTCAGTGAGGAGCTTCCCGAGAATGATGGTTGGTTTTCTTGTTTTTACCAGAAGGAATTTAACCATACCATCACCAACAGCCAACTTTTCTGTCGACATAAACGAGCTTCTGGAAGCGACGAGGCCTGTTTTTATTGAACTCAGGCCCCTGAACGGATGTAAACCCGCAGCTGGCTCAGTCAACTGTACGATTGATGTCACAGACAGCCCATCAAGCAGCCAAGAAACTGCGGCAGAGATTCCGCCCTCGCTCTTTCCAACGAGTGTGAGACGAGGGTTTTCTCCAGTTCTAGAGTTCAATCAGCCTGTCACATTCAATGAAAGCTTCGCGTTGAACTCGTCTCGGATGTCATCCTCATCATATGAGGTGTTTGCTGCATCAGGTGAGTTTCGTTCAAAAGGGTTTTCATCTGGCGTTTAATCTCTAAAGAAGCCATTCTTTCAGCATCACCTGCCGCCGAGATGGCATCTCATGACGAGTCAGCAATTTCGTTGCAAGAATCCACAGGAATCCTGGAAGGTTCTCTAGATCTTGAATACTTGCCTCCTGCATCTCCCGAAGCCGATCAGTCCAATCCTGCTGTTGCCCTTGAGCCCATCGAGTTCAAAGAGCCAATATCAGGCGATTACTGGGATGAAGAATCTCACCTCGAATCGATGCATCCCACCCAAATGAGCACTCTGAAACTTCTGGACAGCGTCAACGACAAACTGTTCAAAATTTTAGCGGAGGAAAGGGACGAAATGCCTGCATTGGCTAACCGGATACTCTCAAAAGTGAATGCTTTGGAAGAGCAAGGTCCACAAGAATCTCCAGTTCAAAGTACCAATCGCCTTCAAGAACGTGCTTTACGTGGCATATCGCCGCGCCTAAAACAAAAGCCAAGTTCCAGATTCTTTTCGGAGCCGCAAATGAGTTACAATGGCAATAACATCCGTGATGATGAATTCAAAGGAGCTTTACCCGCCACTGTTGAGGTTCCCAAGAGAAAAGCGGCACGAGAAACTATTCCTCACAAGGAAACGGAGCAGCGATGGCTTTCCGACCAGGAAGCGCTGTTTGTTTACGATTGCAAAGTTTCTGGAAGTGCTACTATGCTATATGGCGACACTACTCGGGGACCTGTCTTTGACAAAAAAAAGAGCAACAGGCCGGGCCAAAAAGAACCGTGGCAATCTGCATTTTCATCAGCGGCGTTGTCAAGTAGTTTCTTGAAAGGCCCACCGCCGCGCGTCAATCGAATGGAGCGAAGGGCGAGTTTACAGCTTATGATGCAGCAGCCCAATCTAGATAGCGACCGGCAAGTGCGTTTGATATCAAGTAGATGTGCACAGCAACCCTCATGCGTCATATCGGGTCGGGGTGTTCAGGATGGGTATGTGCGCACTCAAAACGAATCAGCAAATTACAATCGCATTAGTTCAAAGATCCACGAGTCTTGCCGATGTGGATTATGTTTAGACAATCTGGGTTTTGCGGGTCCTGCGTTGAATTCACGGGGATCGGATAGTTCGGGAGGGATCTTTGCAGGGGGCAGCCCATTTTTTGTGGAAGCGCAGCAAATGTCAACATCAACTGTTCGTGGTAGCTTCATCCGGCGACAAGGCAGTAGGGCCGAATGTGCGCCTATATTCTTGCATCGAGGCGGGGAGGTTTGGAGGAGGGGAAGATTGGATGATATAGGATGGAGGGAGGGTCCAAGTAAGGGATGATGGTGCAGGAGACAGGCGGCAATGCAGTGCCCTGCATTGATAATGCCCTTTAGCTTTGGGATCGTTGCTGTCTGAGGTCCTATCGCGTGTGTATAGTGCAGCAGTGCAGCAGTAGTAAGTAGGTCATGTTCCAATAAAATGTGTTCAAAAAGAGAGGCTGAGGAGTATCTAGGCAATGTTCCATGGCACAATTTCAATGTTATGGAGATTTG
>QEAP01000189.1:0-46904 GCA_006535975.1 Chytriomyces confervae
CTGATCAAGCAAATAACTTACAATTATTGTTGATTTCACATAAAATGTCAAAATTTTCATCCAACTCGCTGAGTTGGAAATAAAAATGCCAGCTTTCTGAAACAGCAAGTTAATGAATTCCATGCTACTAGTTGAAATGGAATCGTAAATGAATGAATTCCTTCCATTTCAACGGTTTAAATACAGTTTTTTATGACATTCCATTAAATAGCGCTGTAAATTTGAAACTGCGCTGAAAATGACGTTTTCAGAAGACTTGCGATGGCAAGCAGTTATCCTCACCTACGTTTACGACATCAACGAAGTAACAGTAGCTGAAATCCTAGGCTGCCATGTGAGGACCTTGGCCAGATGGTTGCATCAGTTTGGGGGCACCAATTTCTGATCGGAATCGGCACAGATTCCGACCATTTCCTGTTGAAAGGTGCGCGATTTGTGATAAATTACGTTGTCTTTATTTGAACCCTGAACAGCGAGAATGTAAGCACCAAACAGGCGTTCCAACAGTTCCATCCACCGGCCGGTGGATTGTTCCAGGGGTGTACCTTTCGCATTCGGTCAAACTTCAAATTCGAACGTAATTTGCTCATATTAGATCAAATTCCGTAGTACGATCGAATTATGCGGGAAATGTGAGTTGGCGGTGTCGCTTGGCTTCATGGCTCGTACAAACATGTAATTCCACAACACCAATAAATGTCCACACTATCAGCGGATCTCTATATCCCTTGCCTCAGGTTTCTTCCCCAACACTCCCACAACCACAGCCTCAACAAGCGGCCCACTCGCGTCACTCATCCGCCGACTCAACCTCAATAACAAAACACTGCTCAGACCTACCCCAAACCACCGCAACACCACCCCCCGCCCCACCACTATACGATCCTCCCGCCACCCCCGGTCCAAACAAGTCGACCAACCCGTACGTACCAATACCCATCCACACATGATACTACTCACAATGTTTCTTGCGCATATAATAAACAACCGGTCTGATAAATAAAAGATGATGACTGAGACTGCGCAACAGCGATTCGTGTGCGATTCAGGCATGGACTTTCTCTTGATGGAGACTGTGTCTTTGATGCAGGAAGGCTTCGATTCCATCGAGGAGGAGAGAGACAGCGCGTACATGAGGATGGAGCAACTGGGACTCCGCGTTGGCATGGGGCTGGCAGAGAGGGCCACTAAAGGGATCGGCCTCGATTCGCAGACAACCTCGAAATGTCAAGTTCATTTGCAAGGACTTTTGGCTGCTGTTGTTCAACAAACAGATCGATAACCTGAAGACAACCCATCGGGTACGTGCTTCTATCCACATATGTGTGTTGATGCATGTCCGTCAATTTGGAATAGGGGGTCTATGTGCTGACTGACAGCAGCTTCAAATGGTTCGAATGTCCGCAGATGTTGCAGCTTGTTTCTTGACGTGCGTGGTTGTAATGACTCAAACAACCACACAGCACTCTGCATTCCCGTGCGGCCTTATTCGAGGAGAGCTTTCCAGCCTCGGAGTGTCGAGCAGTGTTGTTACCGAGGTCGCTGATTGCTCCTGTCTCGAGCAGTTGTTCGTTCATGTAAACCTGTCTCCACCACAGGCACGTTTCAAATCAAGTTCCGTTGAGGAATATTCGCATTCGTTTCATATTCGCGCGATTCTCCTTCGCGAGGAGTCGTAAATACTGGGGACACACCCAAAGTAAAATATAAAAACAAGTAAAAGAAGAAAATGGCACCGTCTAGTCGAAAGCGCAGCTCCGCAAACGCAGGCTCCACTCCGTATGCGAGGAATGCGAATTCATCGCGTGTGGTATCAAACAGAACAAGCGCAGGAAGTGGAGGCAGCGCAACGGTATGTCATGATTGCTTCATCGCAACGTGCTGATATATTCACCATGCGACACGAACAACTTTTATACCAAGAACCCGCCTGAAACCCCCGTCGGAAATTCAATCTTTTCGTCTCTATTGCGCGTTCTGTCGACTCCGCTTACTCTCTTGTCCTCTTCTTCAAATTTGGAAGAGAGAGACATCGACGGTTCGGACGGAGGTGACGGCAGCGAATTTGAAGATGAGGAAACTCAAGAAGTGAACACAATCCCGAAGCATGTCGCGGCGGAACATGGAAACATTTCTGAATCCCCGACGCCTGCTGACCAAACTCACCTCAGAACCAGCAACAAATCCACATTCAACTCTTTGTTGAACCATCCAGCAGTTTCGCCAATCCCATCTTCATCTTCTCAAAGCGTCTTGGAGAATTTAGCAAACACCCCGTTCGGCTCCTCGTACTCTCCTGCCACGTCAACTACTGCACAGAAAAACTCAAACGCAAGTCCGTCAAAGTATGACGATATTGTATCGCTTCTTTCTCGGAAAGGAGACCAGCCCCTTTCCGTCTCAGAGGCCCAGACGCTGCAGAATTTGATTCGAAAAAACATGGAAGGTCTTGAAATGTTTTGGCACATATCGTGTATTCAATTATAACACCTTCTTTCGCACCATGATCCAGTTACTGACAAAGACCGCCAAATGTTAGAAACGCCGTCAAAATCACGCAGTGCGCAAAACGATACATTCCGCCAATCTGTGGCTCTGAGCATGTCAGATCTGTCTCCTTCCATAGATGCAAAAGAATCTTCTCATGCAGGAAGTGCGCCGGCTCCACTTTTTACGTTCGGAGCAACCGCATCAGCCTCAACAGTAACTTCAGCAGCAAGCCTGTTTGGACCATCAAAACCGATGTTTGCACCCGTCTTCACTTTCAAGGTAAAATCCTTGCACGAGACAAAGCACTGACTGACCAAACTTTCGGTTTGTGCACCGACAGTCTCAAGCACCCCAAAACGCTTCTCTTGCTGCACAATCCCGATCAATTTTCTCCGCCGCTTCCGACCAGATGGCTGCATCCGAATCATCCGCATTGCTCGAGCCACAGCAAAATCGCGCCATCCCACGTCGCCGTACGACGGCATTGCGCAATGCTGCGCCGTTGTATCAAGGTGCATCATTTGGTGTTGTCACGCCGTTGCGAAAGCGAGTCAGCGCGGTCGGGACACGACCTTCTCTGCGGCAGCCTCAGCCAGCATCCCAAGAGGCATATGGCGCTGAACCACATTCCAAAAGACATCGACTGGATGGAGACGAATATAGCGCTGAAGATGGCAGCTTTAAGAAACGGGCGCGTCGTGATGCAAGTGAAGGTTCGGCGACCGATAATAACTTCGAAAATGATGCATGGACGCAAGACGCCGCTTCTTCATCTGACAGCGCATCAAAGTTGATTTTGGAAACTTTGGAAGATATGGCGCCGCCTGTGAGATACTTTTTTAGGCATTGATAAGTCTGTTATGTGTAACTTTCCTCGAAATCAGCCAACCAACCTTCTGTCTTTGGCGCCCGACTTTTCTTTCACAAAGTCTCCTGCCTCGATGCCGCCGGTCGTGGTCCATCAGGTTGGGGACTATTATTTTCCTTCCCATGCGTCCACAACTTAACAAAAGCAATTCCAGACACCAAAAGCATCCTCTGGTCCTAAAATTCTTGCGACCACGCGGAAAGTCGAAGCAGCCATTACAGCCACCTCCGCCAAGCCAAAAAGTGCGCTTGTCAACGCTAGGATCTCGCAACTGGTTCAATTTCCAATCAGACCAACTGTCGGTGGGACTCCGTCACGACCTTCCACTAAGAATACGTAATGATTCGTTTCTGTTTTATTTTTGTCATTATTTTATTCTTCGAGTGTATCCGTCGACAGCTAACGCCTTCCTTGTCCCAGGGGAAAATTAAAAGCAACCGAACCTTTACCTGCAGGCGAGGCTGCTATCCATCAGCGTGCTGCTTTTCCAATGGAATCCAAGCCATCGCAAAAATCCGACATCTTCACACCTCACTCCAAGGTTCCATCAACCTCCCGAGATCAAGAGGACGCTGTTACCGTTCCTGAAACCACTCCTAAAGCTTCTGCACCTGCGAATCTTTCGTCAGTTAAGAGTGCTCGTTTCGGATTTGGAATTCCCGCGACGGTTGTTGCATCGACACCAATTAATTCTGTGCATGGGGACTCAATGGCAGTCACAAGCGCCGTTAATACAACTGGCACATTTTCTTTTGGCTCAAAATTCGCTGAGCAGAAAAGCAGCGCGTTGATGGCGTCCGCTTCTGCTGTAAATGATCTGAAGAGCGTGAAGCAGGTAGATTCCGAAAGTGAGACTGGTCAGTCCCCAAGCCATTTGAATGCGACATACAAAACTAAAGGCAAACTTTGGGATGAGGTGAGTTAAGTTATTGATGATGGTTTCGTGACTAAAAAATGGACGTTAGGTGAAACTGCTCAGTGTTTCGGTGCTACCCGTCTTCAACTTTGAAAGCGACGACTCCAATTTGACTCTCATTTCTCAAATCCTTATGTCGCAATATCCCGACATTCTGCATGCAATCCCTGCAATTCGACGGGATGAATTGGCGAAGTACAACTGGGAGCCAATATCAGCGGGAGTTTCGGATAAATCAGAACAGATGGATGTTCTGCCTTCGATGCCAGGAGGGTTCGATTTTGATTCCAACCCTTCTGAGGGTAGCTTCAGTTTCGCAATGGCCAGGACTCCTGGTTTTAGTCTAGGTTTTGCCTCCACAAATGTGACAGAATCAGCACAAAAGGCGGCTGAATGGGTCTGCGACAAGTGTCTCGTGGTGAACGACAACGCTCAGACACAATGCGTTGCGTGTGAGGCTGTAAAAGGTGGTGGTGCTACAGTTTCTGCAGGTCCGAAGAATTGGGTTTGTGATACTTGTTTGGTTGAGAACCAACAGACAGCGCAAATTTGCATTGCTTGTGAAACTGGGCGAAGCGCGGAAGTGAAGAAGAAGAGCAGCTTGTGGGGATAGTAAAAATGTGTTCATGCACTTGAAAGAAAATATGGTTATGCTTTTACTCTGACCGACCCACTCCAGGTACACAACTGACAGAGTATGGCCACCGGTATCCATTACCACCTCAGGGTTCCCCTGTAGTCCAATAGAAGTAACCAAGGATAGTACAACAGTAAAGATAATGTTTGTCAAAAATACTGAAGTTGTGTCAGACAATGAACGGGTGGGCATTCCTTGATAAACCCAGTCATGGAGAAACCTGTTCATGCCCGATATTCACATTTTCACGCCGCAGACCAAGAGAGGAGCCTTGGGAAAGCGAATGACTTTTCCAGAAACACAACATTTTTGACTGGCATGGACATTCTGCAGACGCATTTCCGGACAGTCACCACATTAGGCGCTTACTTTGGAGTTGGCTTGGGAGACGAAATCGAAAGTGCTCGGCTTTGGGTCTGCTGTTCTCACGACATGGTGGCCCCTCCCGCAGATCCGCTGGACCACCACGGCTTCTCCCAGACTGAGGTGCCGCGCAATAACCCTTACCTGCCTGAAGTGCTTATCACCGCATCCACCGCTGTAGATCGTCAATAACGCAATCCGCTCGACCATCCTGCATCCAAGCTCAAGGCCAAATGTGATGACGCTTGGATTTAAAGTGTTGAAAGATGGCTCGACAAGCATGCACGGAATCCACGGCATCGAGAACTCGTTTCCAAACACAATCGTCACGTTCCTCAAAAGCTTTGCTTGGCAACGTCTGCTCGACCGGTGAAATCAATTTCCCTCATTCAATGAGAAGCGCGATGCTGATAATGTTGATGGATTAGCCTTGGAACCAGTGCAATGATGCATTTGCTGTGCGAAACTTCTGTGTTCTCAGAGTTGCCGAATGGCTGCTTTTTTCAAATTACAGGTTTTCAGCCTTTTGATTTGGAGAAGGCAGCATCTTTGATAATTCATCAACACGTTCTACAGGTTGTCCGCTAGCTGAGCTTCCGATTACGAACTCGGAATACGCGTCTGATTGGTTGAAATCATTACAAGCCAAACGTGCCATCGAACCGTCAGCGAAGCGGAAAATATCTTCTGAATCCCACGACTCGCGGCAAAAACGTCGAAAAATTGAAGAGAAGCGGGCAGATTGTTCCATCATAAAAAATAACGACGTCATTATTGAGCGGTACAAAATATTTTATAAACGCCCAACGTATGATTTGTCACGGAATATGATGTACGGCCTTCCAAAGAATCGTACGTGTTTTTCAGATTTCTATAACTTGAAATGGCGTTGTTTGTCGGGCTAAAATTTGAACAGACATGCTCAACCGATTCGCGGACGAAAAGTACATCATCTACTTGCTTCAACGAATATTTCCGAGGCAGTTCAAGCTCCCTAGTGTCTTCACGACTTCAAAATTCCAACCAGTTATGGCTCTGTCGCAATCGAAATTGGATTCATTGTTGGAAGATCCGGTAAGCTTGCGCTATTCATTTCCATCGCTCCTTCTTCTGTTTTGGAATAAGAAGGATGCATTGCAGAAGAGCAGAAACGTTCCTTCCAGGTTGAGCTCAGCAATATCAATCCTGATGCGCCTGTTGGCCCTGAATCGGAAATGCGACTACAAGAATCTTCTCAATCGATTTTGTCCAAAAAAAGTAGCATTTTCGAATACCTTGACTGCCTCATATTTAATCGCCATCCTTCAGTTGAAAAGGGACGCAAGAATAGAACTGACGAGTCAGAATGCATTGACACTGTGTATATCACATGACGGCGTGAGCAATTTTGTCAAGTCGTGCGTTCGACAAGTAATACCACATGCATTCTGGGGCTGCGCCGAAAACAAGGAGACGGTTCTGCGAGGTCTCATTCGACGCCATTCTGAAGGATACGACTTGTAGAGACTGACATATTTCTCACTCCAGCAATTGATACGTTCGTCAAACTGCAACGATTCGAGAGCCTTTCAGTAGAATTTCTCATGAAAGGATTGAAGGTAGTTCGAATTATGAACCTGATGGTTTTGCTAAATTGTGTTTTGGTTCAGATAACTTCCTGTGAATGGCTTGTACCTCCAAACTATTCAAAGAACCCGCCAAAGCATATTCCTCCAAATGACATCCAGAAACGAAAGGAGATATTCAGTGAATTCATTTATTGGATAATGACTGAATTCGTCATTCCTGTGATCAGTGTAAGATCGAACCTGAACCTCATCAGCTGTTGCGCTGACCAAACGTCAGTCAAATTTTTATGTGACAGAGAGCGCATCTCATAAAAATCGGGTTTTTTTCTTCCGCCATGAAGACTGGGCATTGCTCACTTCGTCCACGTGGAAAATGCTTGGGCAAACAGCGTTTAGAAGAATGACAGAGGTGAGGTTCTACAAATACCTCCCGAACAAGATCTCTGACGATATTGCTGGGTCTAGCCACTTTCGAAAATAATGTCAACTCGCACTCTATCATTCTCCTACGTGCGATTAATGCCCAAGACGTCGGGTTTTCGCCCAATCATCAACTTGCGCCGGAAGATAATACCTCGTCGGGTCACGCCGAAAGAGAGGCTGTATGCCCAAAGCATAAACTCGATGCTGCACAACTCTTTTCAAATTTTGAAGTATGAAAGCTCCAAAATATTGGACGAAAGCGCGACTGTCACTGGAATGAGTGATGTGTATTCAAAACTGAAATGTTTTCAAATGCGCATGCGATGCAAACGGTCTGGATTTCTTTCAAGCTTTCCTTTACTTAGTGATCTCAACTCGCTCTTCTTAAATCACTCTTTAGCCCCGATAAATTGTACTTTGTCAAGGCGGATATTGTTCAATGCTTTGACAATATAAACCAAGAAATGTTGATGGATATTATAAAAGATGCCATCCATGAGGTGATCTTTCCTTGCGAGTTTCAAAATGCGTGTTGCGCGCTTAATTAGGTGTTTCGTTAGGAGGAATACTTGGTCCACAAGTACTCAAAAGCCTACGCCAATGTTGGAAAAATCAAGAAAAGGTTTTGCAGAGTAGCGAAAAATTCAGGTAAGCTTTGCGGTATCACTCTATCGGCATTTCTTTGAACATTCGATTGCAGCTGAATTTACACAGTTCAGCGTTCTCGCTCGACAATTCTCAAGTGCGCTTCGAAACGTGATTTTGACTGACGGGGTCCTCCACTCTTTTGAAGAGCGTGATTGCCTGTTAGCATTACTTGAAGAGCACATCTGTAATAACCTGGTGAAGGTAAGAGCACGGAAGAAAGCTGACTGTTCTCATCATGCTGCATCCAGATGGGAATGAAATTTTACAAACAAGTTCGAGGTGACATGTATCGCAGTAACCATGACAATCTGTCATCCTAATTACGAAAGTATTTGAATTTCAGGCATTCCCCAAGGATCTGTTTTATCCACACTTTTGTGCAGGTGGGTGCTAAAGTCTGATAATCATGTTCGCTTCATGTCAAACATAACGACTGTCTCTCCTCAGCTTATATCTATCACATATGGAGAAAAGCAAACTCAAGAATATCATGTCGTGCAACGATCTTTTGTTGCGTCTGGTAGATGACTTCCTGTTTATCACGCCAAGCAAGGAAAAGGCGATTCAATTTACTCAGTTGCTGCATGAAGGTGGTAGAATCGGTATTGATTCTGCTGACTTGTAAAACTAACCTTGGCGCCTTCAGGTGTCTCTGAGTATGGATGCACCGTAAACCCTTCAAAAACAGTTGTCAACTTTGACGTGGTGCAATCGGGAACTACTTTGCTGCGCGTAGAGAATTTGTCACCACTCAAAGAAAGTGGAGGTATTGCATCTCATCACATCTGGAAGATCATAACAGTTTGTTTTGAATTTCAGAATTTCCCTGGTGTGGCCTCTTGATCAATATGAAAAATTTAAGCGTGAAAGTGGACTATACACGCCTAGCTGGATGCTGTAATGCTAAAATATGTTTGTTTAAATGGCACTATACTGTCTAAGACACTCCTATGTTACAGACATTGGCGAATCCTTGACCGTGGAATTCTCTCGGCGACCATGGATGTCTTTGCAGCTCAAAATGTTCCAGTAGGTTCATTGTGCTCAGTGTCATTTTAGCTGCACATTGATGCTATCTCTCTGTTCTAGCTACATTATTCCAAAGTCCCACCCGCTTCTTTTGGACACCAGCATGAACTCAGAAACAGTAGTACTTCTCAACATATACCAAAATTTCCTCATCTGCGGGATGAAGTTGTATGCGCACATACAGCGAATTCTCAGGACGTTGAAATGCGGCGTCCCGAATGCCGAATACTTGATGAGTATCATTCAAACAACCATCAATTACATGCAAAGGCTCGTGCATAGCCGAATCAAGAAAAAAATTGTGCTTGTGGGAAACTCGGGGCGGCAGGAAGGCTTGGTGTCTTGCAAGCTTCCCCAGCATTTGCTCAAGGTGGAATGGTGAGTCATGCATGTTTTTTTTTTTTTTTTTTGGCGTTATCGGTCATGACAGTCATTTCGCGCAGGCTCGGTTTCAGAGCGTTTGCCCGCGTTCTGAATAGGAAGCAAACTTCATTCAAGAATTTAATCGAGCAACTCAATACGGCACAAAATGATAAAAAGTATGACCGAGTTCGTAGGAGGCTGCAGTCTGTGTCTCAGCATAAATTTTCAAAGGCACTCGATGGAATCATTTATTGAATTCGCCAATATACAATTCACAATATTTAACGCGTGTTTCGTCGGAATCGGACTGTTTTACCAGGCTGTTTTCCCTGTCGCTGGGTTCTTCCTCTTATTGGAGAGGAAACACGATTCATAATTTTAAAGGCACTTCTGGTTTAAATGAGATCCCACCACAGTTGCGATGGATCTGACAATCGGAATTGGACGTCAGAATTGCTTGAGCGTCATTTTATTAGTTTCACCAGACATCTTCTTCGTCTGCCGATGCTGTGCCCCCGCTTGCTATTGATTCCCCATCATTCCAAAAGTTGTCGACTGACTTTGGGCCGGATCCTGCAGACTCGCTTACAGTTGAACCTTCACTTTCCTCTCCACCATCACTTTCTCCACTCTCTTCTTCGCACTCGTTAGCACCGTTGTGCAAGTTCTCTACTGGCGGTGCATCAGGTGATTGGATGTTATTTCCATCGTTTACGGCTAATTGCGTTTCAGTGGAATCCTGAGCTGCAGTTCCGTATTCCGAAGGCCCTACTGTCCACTCGGATGAGTTTATAGCTGAGCTGCTTGCTTCAGTTGGATTCGACATGAGCGTCTCTTCAAAGGGATCAGCATGATCGTCAAGTTGTGCCAGCGCTCTTTGAATCTGCACGGGTTCTTGTTCTTGCGAACCAGTGGGTATCAAGTTGTCTCTGCTCGAACCCAAAGAAGTCTTCTGTTCATTAGCAGAACCTTCAGGAAGTGAAGCCTGCATCAAATTGAGATGCGATGGAATTCCTTGCAATATAATGTCGTGCTCAGATCTTGAGTTTTCTTCAGTTTCGGATAAAAGTTCGTGCGATAATTTCGAAGTGGATGTTTCGGATTGTTCACTGCCAGAGTCAAATTCGCTCTTCTCATCTTCGCTCTCTGGATCCTCTGAATATCCGCCCGACCCCAATGAGTCTTGACTTAATTCGACCGCGTCATTAATTAAACCAGGTTCAAACAATCCAGCTGCCGTTATTGATGCTGCATGCAGAGATTGAGACGTGCTGCCGAGCTTGCTGAAACCCAACTCATCGGGTTTATCAACGGGATCATTGTTGCACAAGCTTTTGCTTCCAGTTTCGGAATTGCTTTCGTGCAACTGCTGACTCTGCCTTACACTGCCAGTCTTTGATCTTAATAGTTCGGCAGAGCCACTCCGCTTATCTGACTTCTCTTCGATGTCATCATTTATCGATCTCTGTCCGCCTGCTGAAATTTAACGTCAAATGACCCAATAAAAAAAAACACACACGGTGACTCTCACCACTGCTGATAGATTCCATACTTGATTTTCCCGCTAAAATCTTGTTTTCCTCAGTATTCGATGACAAAGAAGGCAGCTTTTCAATGTTGCTTGGTTGCGCCGTCATTGACTGGCTTCCTAAACTCAATAAAAGCTTCCCAAGACGACTACCGGACTTTATGCTGCTTGCTATGCTAGCATTGCTCTGATTTTTTTCCTTGGACATTTGCTTGGGTGCAACAATAGGCGTTATGATTGATGGAAGCTTCGCCTCCTCTGGTTCACTGTCAGATGCGGAATCTCCAAAAATGTCGAAATCCACATCGGAAGAACATTTTGCGGCTTCCAGCAGAGAATTATAACTTGAAGATCTGCTCCTTGGCGTGCTGGATGCAGTTTTTCGCGTGTCTGTTGCAGGCGAAATGTTAAAACTCGCAATAAAAAACTTTTGAAGCGTAAATCTACCTTCGTCCGCTGCATTGCTCCCATCCTGAATTCCATAACGGTCGTCATCAGATTTTCTCGGGTTTATGTCGCTGGCATTGTTGCTTCTTAAATCTGCTGATGAATTCCGGTCTTGACCATCATCCCGGCCCAAACCAGTCTCATGAACCTGAAACTCATTATCTTCGGAATTCGAATCGTCTTTTTTAGGTTCTTGGGCGAGGATGGAAGTGCTACCCAAGGTTCCAAAGAGTTCCACCTTTGATGACTTCAACGAGGTACGCTCTGGATCCCCCAGCGATGCAGAGGTGGCAGTTTGAGTCAAATCCCGGTCATGCGAGTCTTCAATGCTTAGTTCAACGTCGTTTTGATTGTTGTTTTGCGAGACGGTAGAAATATTGGAGGTTTTGAAGGAGTCCATTGCTTCACTTCCGTCATCGTTGTTTATGTCTTCTGCACTCTGCATGCCAGATAAAGTTCCGCGTACGTCTGATACACAATGCTCTGATTCCAAGTTGTTTGGCTGAGTTGATGCCATTTCGATGGGTTCCGGAAGTTGTTCACCAGATCCTTGCGTTGAAGTTTCATCAGCAGCCTCAGAACTTGCCCTTCCATGCACCAGCATTTCGCTTTCAAACTGAACCGAGTCTATACCAATCACCTCCTTCTGACCGAGTGATGAAGGAGCAGTACTGTCTCTTTCATCCGGAGACGTTGGCGCGATCGAAAGCTTTGAGGATGACATCATGGACTCCTCCGATCCTCTATTTGACACGCTCACATCAAGCTCGGTCTTGGTATCCGCGAGTGACTGGGATCTGTAGTTCGAACGTACTGATGAATTCGAGCGGCTTCGCGAGGATCTCATCGAAGCACGACTGGACGGAGACCGGTGCAATGACATGGAGCTTTGTCTGCTCCTTTTGCTCCTAACCGAGGCAGACCCGCTTTGACGAAGATTTACTTTCGAAACCGCAACTGATGAAGTTCTCGATGATGTTCGTGATGACTGTCTGCCTCGCGAATCCCACTTTGAAGAGGATTTCGAAGATGCCAATTTCTGAATGTCATCAATTGAACCAAGGGCCAGTGGTGGCTTTGAAACTTCAGCTGTTGTTATCAGCGAATCCTCGGACTTGGTTTCGTTTGCGGACTGAGTGGGCAAACTTTCCTGTGAAGGTAGGGCGTTTTTCGAAACGGAACCGACGGAAACAACGGAACCACTGAGTTCGTTCGGTAGTTCGCTGATGTTGATGTCACGTACTGATGGTGTCTGATTTTCGGCGTTTGCTGAACTGCCCAAGTCTTGCTCGTCATCAAGAACTAAATTCGTGGACGACACACTTCTGCTAAACAAGAGGGGAATATTTCCAATGCTCATCGGCGCAGATTTATCTTCGCCACGTCTTGCTTGAATCTGACTGCCGCTTAATTCTTTCGGCATTTCGAGCAAGTTTGCTGATGTGAAAGAGTTAACCACAGATTTCTTTCGATCGAAGTCTACTAACCTTGTGATTCTATCTCTGAGTCAGGATTAGCAATGCTCGCTTGTTCATTCCATGGACCGTCTTGGATAGAGGGGGGATAACCTTCTGCGAGCCTTCATCACACAATAAGTGGTGATGGCAAAGTTTTGATTTTCAAACAAATTACCTCTCAGGATTAAAGCTCTCAGATGCGCTGAATATGACGCTTCCAAATCCTGAACCAGAAACGGGAAGCTGGGAAAACTGGCTGATTCGCGTGCTATCGATTTGCGCCTCAAGAGCAGCGATCACTTCATTTGCGTGCATTACATGGCTGTGCTTCTCTGATAATTGTCCGTCAAGCGCTGCAACGGTGCTTTCATAGTAGTCTGCTCTTTGTTGTTGCTCCCGGACTTTTCCTTGAAGCACATCAATGTTCTCATTGCAAGCTTTAACTTCGTTTGTTCTGATGAACAGTTTCTCCTCAGTTGTTTTGAGTGCATTTTCGAGCATTGAATTACGCTGCGCGGTCGAAGAAAGCTCAATTTGGACGGCGGAAACTCTCTGCTGCGTTTCAATCTGAGAATTGAGCAGCTCAGAGACACGATGCTCCATCGATATTTCTTTTACTTTCAATTCCGCCGCCTGAATTTCATACGTGGCCAGTTTGCGGTCGAGGGTTTCGATTTTATCGTTTCTTTCAGAGAGCTGAGTTTCCAAAGATTTGCGCATCCCTTTTTGCCTGGAGACCTCATTTTCAAGCGAGCGAATGGAATCCTGGTTTTCAGAAACTGATCGCTCGAGGAACGACAGTTTTTCTTTTCCAGCAGTGATTTCGTACGTGTGTTTCGCATTTACTGTTTCCAAATCCGAGAGCTGCTGCTGTGTTGATGAGAGTTCGGCCCGGATGGACACCAAAATTCTGTGTTCGCGGTCGATGGTTTCTTGCTTTTCACCGAGTTCAAGGTTGTGTAGTTTTTCTTGCTTTTCGAGGTCATGCCGCAATGTCATGACGGAGTCGTTCAAACCTAAAGAAATAATGAGAACCGTTTTTGAAGCTGAGACGGCATAAACAGGCTGTCAGACCTGCAATTTCTAGTTCCAGTTTTTGAATCATAGCGGCGTCAGTCTCTTTTTGACGTGTATATTCGGCTTCCAAAGCCATTTTAGCGGCGCGAGTTGCGTTGAGCTGCTCTGTGGCATCATCTAGAAGCTGCAGAATATGGAATGTAACTATGCGAGAGACGTCGCCATCAAAAAGAAATTGGGAAATATAAACCTCTTTAAGTCTCTCCTCGTTTTGTTTTCGTTTGTCGATTTCGTCCAAGGCAGCATCGTACCGGTTTGAAACATCTATCGCCATCGTTCAGCTTCAAAAAGAAAACAGAAACGGACCCATTATTCACCAGATAATTCTGCGCTCGTTCTTCCCAGTATCTCCGCAGTTGAATCATACTTTTGCGTCATTCGGTCATGCTCTATTCTCAACTCGTGATGATCGTCATTTAATCGTGTGTGCTCCTCTACCAGCGTATCATGCTGTGCATGTAGCTCAAACAACTGCTCGGACATGTCGTCGATTTTAGAACGCTGCCGCTCGACTTCCACCGTCAGCCGGTCGTTGCTGTCTGCAAACTTGTTGATCAACAGGCTCAAGAAATCCTCGCAGCCGTACCCACGTACCAGTCAGCACTCTGTTCGTTTCCTGCTCATTCGTAAGCTTGACGTACAGTTCCGAAATGGCATCATCGTAAGACAGTAAGCGCTCGGGATCGTCATCAAGGAGTCGTGTCCCTGTTTCTTGATGTTCCATCAGGCGCTTCAGCCGAACGACCTGTTCTCATTTGGAGATTAGTAGTGTGGAGCCTGGGACGGATGCAGAGAACGCTACCTCCAGATAATATCGATTGATTTCCTCTTCAAATTTCTGCAAGCTTCGATACTTTGTACTTTGTTTCAATTCCTCAATCTCAAGTTCCTTTTGCTTGGCAAGCTTTTCAGAGTTTTTCAGGGCAGTTTTCAGCTTCGTGATGATCTGAAATGTGTCTGTCAGAACCGCGGTCGCCAACCCATAAAACACTCAGCCCACCTTGTCATCCATGATTATATTGTCGTCAGGCACACCAGACCGATGCTTCCTCAAAATTGTCTGATGCATAGCAATGAGTTTAACACTCATAGAGAGACAAGCTCTCGCCGCTCACCGATGCAATCAATTGATCTTGATACCGCCGCTCCATGTCATCATGACTCCTCTCTACGGCATGCATTCGTGCCAGCAGCATTTTCTTTTCCTGCTTAACAGCGTTTAATTCGTTTCGCGTGCTGAACAATTCTTGGCGCAAGTCTTCGTTGTCCTTGGATCCGACTTTGAAGAAACATTTTAAAAACAACAAATCAGCAATTTGGAACTCTGGGGGTAATTTGAGGAAAAAACTCACTGGCACCCATCGTTCTTGACTTTGGAATTTTTGGAACGGCGAAGGGATCTGCCAGCCAAGTTGTTTTGCCTGAATGATCCAGGTCGCGTTCACCAACTAAATAGAAACGGAAAGAAGTACCTGCCACTGCTTCACTTCGCTCATTATATCGTGTTGGTGAATAACGCTTTTCGTCTGATTCCAAAGAGTGAGTATTCAAAAATCATGAGTTTGAGTTGCACACACCTTTGTCCTCCTGAAAGATTGAGTTTTGCATCGTTTCGATCGTTGATTGATACACTGAAAGAAGTTCCAGCGGGATTCCTTCGAGTACCGTTGGGGTCAGCAAAGAGTGTTGCGAAAAGCGGGGGCATCTCACCTTTCTGTTTTTTTGGGGTGATGGGTCGAACTTTTGAGCACGATCAGGAGACAAGGGGGAATGATGCAAGTATTTGTGCGCGCGTGAGTTTTTCCGGGTATACAATCAAAAAAAAACATGTGTTTTCGCGTGTGGGGCAAGTTGTCTACCATTTCGAAATTCCGCCATGCCGCGTTTATTATCTCCAGACGATTTTTCTCTCTCTTGGGCAGCGGATTTCGGTTGTCGTGGTGGATTCGGGGCCCTCATCGCGTGGGACGTATTCGGACCATTCATTCGAGTGGAGATGTGAGTTTTTGTTGTTTGCTTGACAAATTCTGCCGACGGAAATAATCTCAGATGGAAATACCCAATTAAACAAGCTCAGTGGACACAGCCCCTTCAACCTCAAAGCAACCCAAAGCGAGGAACAAACATTTTATTTTGAAAGCTGGAGAGGGAAAAGCCACTCAAACTGGTTTCAAGCCTTCGAGACCAAGAAGGTGAGCAAATCAACTTTGGTCACAACATGACGGACCAGTTTTTCGCCATTCACGTTCTCCGTAACAATGGCCGCATAGTTCTTGTTGAAGAACGCGTCCAGTGATTCGAGTGGCGTGGCGGTGGTTACTTCGGCAAACTTTTTGCTCTTTGGGAAGTGGATCATGCAGGAGCCCACTTCGGTTTGAAGAGTTGCACGGCGGGATGCAATTTTGGCAAGAGCGTCACCTACATACCGAGATAATTAGCATCCTTGGAATCGAGCTTTCGAAAACTGAAATATGCACACACCCAAAGTGATCATTCCAATCAACTTTTTCGAGTCCTTTTTGGTAACTGGAAGCTGATCGAAACCCTTGTCTTGCATGATTTTAATGGCAGCCTCACAAGATGTCTAAACATCAAATAATAGTGTTGAGCCTGAAAACCCAACAAAAAGCAGGTAATGTGTTTTTACCGTTTCTGGAACTGTCACGGCAGCAGTGAGTTTCAAATCTCCCACAGTCGCACCGTGCCACTGAAGCTTCTTGTCCTCATTCACCTTCCGGGTGGCTTCATCAGAGAATCCATTCGCAGCCATCCAGTCGTCACTTTTATGCCGCGTTCGAAAAATAAGGGTGAGAAGGGCTCTTTTTGACAATCGAAAGCACTCTGCTCACTTGAGATGTTTTGTCATGTAGTTTCTGATCGAGTCAGCAAGCAAGACCACACATCGTTGACCAGCCTTGAGGGACTTGGCAGCCTTCAAGGCTCCAACCATAGCAGCGCCACAGGAACCACCTGTTTTTCCAATAAGAAATGTTTTTAGAAAACTTACGTGGGTTCGAAGAGAACGGCAATCTTTTTTTGGGGCAAAAGCCTCACCGCATAAAAGTCCCTCCTCCCGAATCATTCTGCGTGCCATGATAAATGATTCTTTATCGTCCGTTTTGATCCATCTGTCAATGTTGGAGCGGTCCAGCACTTTTGGGATGAAATCGTAACCAATACCCTCCACCTTTAAAAAAAAACACCAAGACGTTAAGAAAAATAAATAAAAGTCAAGACTTCAAGATGGTAACCTGGTAAGAGTGGATACCCTCAGGGTTGAGGGATTCAGGGAGAGCGAGAATAGATCCGTTGGGGTCAACTCCGACAATCTTGAAGACAAAAAAAAATAAAAAAATAAAAAAAAAAAAAGCGCATGAGACAAGCAAAAAACGACGGAGCCCAAGAACACTTTTAGAAAAACAAGGCTTACAATAATGTTTGGGTTTTTCTCCTTCAGGAACTTTGCGATACCAGCAATAGTACCTCCAGTTCCGGTGGTGGCAACAAACATGTCGATTTTTCCATCGCATTGGGACCAGATTTCTGCAGCAGTTCCTGAAAATGATTTTTAAAGAATAATGAGTGAAAAACCCGCGTTAAAAAAACACGGTGGGGGATAAGGTGTGAAAATACCTTCATAGTGCGCCAAGGGGTTGTTGACGTTGGCATATTGGTCAGGAATCCAAGAATTTTTGATTTCAGCATTCAAACGCTTTGCCACTCCAATGTGAGATTCTGGACTGTCCCACGCAGCTTCGGTTGGTGTTCTAATAATCTCAGCGCCAAGTCCTTTCAGCACGTCAACTTTTTCCTGAGACATTTTCTCTGGCAGGGTAATAACGGCCTTGTATCCTTTCACGGCAGCAGTCAATGCAAGGCCAATACCCGTGTTTCCGGAGGTTGGCTGCATAAAAAAAACGTTTTTTTTTTTTTAAAACCATTCCGCAATCGATAATCATGTGACGTAAATCTCGGAGGGGCGCTGAACAACAGCGACACTCACCTCAATCACAGTGTCCCCCTTCTTGATGATGCCAGCTTTCTCGGCTTCGAGAATCATTCGCTTTCCGATTCTGTCTTTCACTGACCCGCCGGCGTTGAAAAACTCGCATTTCGCAACTGGCGATATGTTGTGTCAGAACTCACTTTCACAAAGCAGGAACGGAAAGCGCAATAACAAAAAAACAGATGGAGAAGACAGCGGATAAATGTTGGTATTACCAATTTCACACACGACGCCTTCGGACTTTGGGATGTTGTTGACTCTGACGGCAGGGGTTCCTCCGATGTGGTCAAGAACAGAGTCGAGGATCTTGTTACGATCTGGTTTGATAGAAAGAGAGAGACAGACGGTTAACGCCTTGCACAGAGACGCGTTTGAAAGCAATTCGTAAGGAGACGCACCAAAGTTGGTCATGATGCAATAAGTTGTTGTTGGTTTTTATTTATAAATACGTTGTAAATATTTTTTAAAGTCATGGCCTCGTTCCAAAAAGTCCTGATCCAAGAAGTAATTGCAGCAGAGGAGAGCGCTCTTCAACACTTGGACAGCGATAGTGGCAGTGACAGTGAGGACGGAATCGTGGAGACAGCCGCGGCCAAAGCGGAGACGAGTTTCGCATCGAGTGTTGCCGACATTGCGCGTAAGCTTTCGTTCTTTTAGTTCCTTTGTGTGTGGGGTGGACACATGGCATGTTGATTCTAATCGCTTGCCTCATTTTCAGTTAATTGGGCGCTGTTGCCGTTTCTCAACGGACTATTTTTCCGCGGTTTCAACCTTATCCTCAAGGTGCGGAAAGTGGTGGCTGCAAACAAGCGCATTCAATAAAAGCAGACGCATCCATTCATACCCCCCCTCCCAATCACCCCCGTCTGGCCTTGATTACTTGTGTCTAAAACATGGTATCTCAGCAGCAAAGTTCACTTTTGTTCCCCACGCAAACTGCCCATCATCTGGCATGTCGTAGCCACAGTTCATTTGATGCTTGCTTTTCTATGTAAGAACCGTCATTGTCTGCCAAGATCGTTCACCGACATGTTTGAGTGTCGCGAATTTTGCCGAAGAAACGAAGGATTCAAAGGCGCGGGTAACTCTGCTCTTGTTGCTGAGAAGTTGTGCTGATGCGCGTCGGAGCTACCCTTCGCACACTGAGAACATGTTGATTCGGTTTATTTGGCTTGGTTGAACCACTCAAAAAAAACACAAATGGAAATCGGAGCAGCGCTTGCAATTCTCGCCGTCTGCCTCATCCTCGTTCTTCCGCTGGCTGGCCTCATGAAGGTGAGATTGTAAACCTGTGGCCTCTCCGCATCGACAACTTTTGTGCTGCAGGCACTTGCTCGATTTGTATTGATATCACCGCTGACCCCCAACCCCACCCCCCCATATCCATATTGCCGGCGTCCACAGGTTATCCTCAGCTTCTTTGCAGCCATGCAGGTTTCCAAGCAATCCCTTCAAAAGATGCGAGGAAAGCACGTGTTGGTGACGGGAGCCTCGAGAGGACTCGGCCGAGAGATTGCCCTGTACCTTGCCGAGAACGGCGTCAAAGTGACGCTGTGCAGCCGCGGTGGGGCAGATCTACAGCAAACGGCGGATGAATGTAAGCAGAAAGCGGACATTGTTGGTGTGGGTGCTTCAACTGGTGGCGGCAGTAGTGTTGCTGTGGTGGCTGCGGACCTCACAAGCTTTCCTGCTGCCGCCGATGCCATGCGCAGTGTGTACAACGAGTTGGGACGGCCAGACTGGGTCATTTGCAATGCTGGAAAGACGTATCCTGGGTTTCTTGGCAATCAATTGAGCTTGAATGCGCAGAACGTGATGGAGATGGAGGCGCAGATGGACGTCAACTATTACACGGCCCTGAACACGATCCGAGCGTGCATGCTTGTCGCCAAGGAAACGAGACACGCGGACGCCGATTCGAATGTTGAAAGTGGCCGTCCCGATTCTTCAACCGCCGCACTCACGCGAGACGCCGATTCCATTGTCGGATTCACAGCCTCAGAGGCGCGGAATCTCGCATCCAAGTTTATTTGCATCGGTTCCCCGCTGGCATATGTCAGTTTCGTCGGATTCGCCGGGTACAGCAGCTCAAAGTACGCTCTCCGCGGTCTCTGCGACGTTTTGCGAAACGAACTGCTGCCACTCGGAATTTCCATGCACCTGTTTTCCCCAGGCTCCATGAACACGCCAGGGTTTGTCGAAGAAAACAAAACAAAACCTGAAATCACTTGCAAAATTGAAGGAACGGATGTGGCCGCGGAGCCTGATTTTGTCGCACGTGCGTTGGTAGGGACCGTGTTGAATGGACGGTATGCTGGAACGCATGATTTGTTGTCGGAGTTGATTCGTGTGGCTGCGAATGGGTGTGGGCCGCGGCCGAACCCCATTAGTGAGTTGCTGTGTGTGGGTCTGCTTTCGACAATCTTGGAAGTGGTGTTTTACATGAATGAGATTCAAATTCTGCGGCATTTCAAGAAGGGTGGTTGGAAGAGATCTGTGTGAAAAAATAAAAGCTAAAGACGTTGCTTTTTCAGAACTGTGCGCGCCCACAGATCGAGCGTCTGTTTTTTTTTTTTTTAGTCCCTTTTTCTCAATGGATAAAATGTTTTTATTGTTCGCACTCTCCACGGCCCATCCGCAGATCCGCACGCATCAAAAGCGCCCCCCACAAGCAATCGAGCTGACAGCATCAGAATATCAAGTATCCAAGAATCAACAGTTCTGAACAAATCCACAGTTTATTTCTCACATGACTCTCTAATTTTCAGCAAAAAAACAAAACTACATGCGAGTCACACACATATTCATACTCTCTAAAAGAGCAAAGCACCGGCGACCATGGCAAACACGGAAGCGACAGCGCTTTCACCGGATGCCTTGTACAAGTTGGTTGGCTTGGGGGCAGCGTAGGTGGTTGGTGCTGGTGGAGCAACGTACGTGGTGGAGACTGCAGGTGGGGCAACGTACGTGGTGGACTTGGTTTGCGCAGAGTTGGAAGGAACGGCGCTGTTGGACGCGGAGGCGGAGGCGGAGGCAGAAGCAGACGCAGACGCAGACGCAGACGAAGCAGAAGCGGAGGTGACATCCTTGGTGGAGGTGGAAGCAGTGTCCTTGGTAACAGCAGCAGAGGAAGAAGATGAAGTCATGGCAGTGGCCGAAGTAGAAGCGCTAACATCTGGAGACACACCGCCTGGGAAGTTTGGACAAGCAGCCAATGCCTTGCCAGCAACAATTGGACCCAAACCAGAAGTGCAGGCAGCGTCGGCGTTCTTGAGGATGCAGTCGTTCAAGGTGGTCTTGGTTTTCTCGGACGCACAAGCATTTGCGACTTGCATGTAATCAACCTTGAAGGCGATACCGGCGGCAGCGAGACAAGTCTTGGCGCAAGCTGGAACAGAGGACCAGAGGCTGTTGACGGTGTCGAGGAACGCTTGAGCTTCTTTGTTGGGTGTTGGGACGGCAGAGCTGGTAACAGAGGACGAACTGGCAATGGTGGAAGTTGGTGCGGCGGTTGAAGTGATAACGGCTGAAGTGACAACGGATGAAATCACGGACGAAGTTGGAATATCCGCGCTAATCGAAGATGAAGTTGGAGCAGCAGAGGAGACAGCGGCACTGGAAGTTGGGACAGCAGGAAGCGGGAAGTCTGGGCATGCGGCCAGTGCCTTGCCAGCAATAACTGGACCCAAACCAGATGTGCAGGCAGCGTCAGCGTTCTTGAGGATGCAGTCGTTCAGGGTTGTCTTGGTTTTCTCGGACGAACAAGCGTTTGCAACTTGCATGTAGTCAACCTGGAAGGCGATACCGGCGTCCGCGAGACATGTCTTGGCGCAAGGTGGGACAAGGCCCCAGAGACCGTTGACGGTGTCGAGGAAGGCCTGAGCATTGGCGTTGGGGGTTGGGACAGCAGCGGAGGAGGTAGTTGGAACAACAGCCGAGGTAGTAGTGACAGCAACTGCAGAAGTAGGGGCAGGTGCGGAAGAAACTGGAGCGTCAGAAGAAACTGGAGCGTCAGAAGAAACTGGAGCGTCAGAAGAAACTGGGGCGTCAGAAGAAACTGGAGCGTCAGATGAAACTGGAGCGTCAGAAGAAGAAACTGGAGCCGGGGGGGCAGTTGGAACAGGAACATCTGAGGAAGTAGAGGGAACAACGACGGCGGAGCTGGTTGAGGTGGGGGCACCTGGAAGTGGGAAGTCTGGGCATGCAGCCAAAGCCTTGCCCGCAATGACTGGACCGAGTCCACCGTTGCAGGCATCGTCAGCGTTCTTGAGGATACAGTCGTTCAAGGTGATCTTGGTGGTCTCTGAGGCACAAGCGTTTGCGACCTGCATGTAGTTGACTTCATACGCGATACCGGCGGCTCCGAGACAGGTCTTGGCGCAAGGGGGGACAATGGCCCAGAGGCCGTTGACGGTGTCGAGGAAAGTCTGAGCATTGGGGTTGGGGGTTGGGACAACGACAGCGGCGGTGGTGGTGGTAGTTGGAACAACAATGACATCCGAGGGAGGGATGGGGCTTGGAGAAGGAGCAACTGGAAGTGGGAAGTCTGGGCATGCGGCCAAAGCCTTGCCCGCAATGACTGGACCGAGTCCACCGTTGCACGAGTCGTCAGCGCTCTTGAGGATACAGTCGTTCAAGGTGATCTTGGTGGTCTCTGAGGCACAGGCGGTTGCGACTTGCATGTAGTTGACTTCGTACGCGATTCCGGCATCAGCGAGACAGGTCTTGGCGCAAGGGGGCACAATGGCCCAGAGACCGTTGACGGTGTCGAGGAATGTCTGGGCATTCGGGTTTGGGATTGGGGCGGCCATTTTGTTTTTTAGTTCTAAGAGTCTATGTGGAATGGGAATTACGGCTGTTGGGTTTTGTTGCTTTTTATTCAGAATTGTTTTTTAAAATTTTGTTTCTAATCAGAATGCGGGATCAATCAACGCACAGAGTGATTGAAACGTGATTAATTGGGGGGGAGCTAATCCATCCATGCGTCGATCCTGGCGTGTGTGTGTTGTGTGTGTTGGTGTCTGGATTGCACTGCGTTGACACTGGTACTCTGTCCCAGCAGCAGCGCACTTGCACGGCTGCCTGCCTGCATGTCTGTCTGTCTGGCTGCATGGCTGGTGGCGGGGGCCAGTCAGTCAGTCCCATGTGCATGTAGCGCACTGCAATGCAATGCACTCAATAAACCCCAACAGCGAAAAGTGGAACGAATGCTCAATTTCACAATTTTAATCAACGCATGAGCATGAGCGATTGGTGGCCAATTTCACCCAATCAAATCAAATCGAATCAACAACAACAAAACCCAGCAAAGGCAAAGGCAAAGAAAGCGCTTTCAAAGTGATGAAAAAGGATTCGATTCAATTCGATTCGATTCGATGGAATCAACATCCGACATTGCGTTTCATTGGATGTGATGACACTGGATGCGATGGCATTGCATTGCACTGGATGCGATGCTGATTGGATACATGAAGATGCGCGTGCGACAAGATGACTGGATTGCGCAATCCCTCTTAAGGGTCTCTGATGTCGCTTGACTTGAAACACACACTGTCTCTTTGCCCAATATGTATCCACTATGCAGTTTGAAGATCAAGTCAACCTTGTGTCTACTATACATACATGTAATACATGCACATATACCCTCATTTAACCATGTATATCCCATCCTTGTCTGCCGTGACGTGGAAGCCCCGAACATTGCCACTCTTCATTTTTGTCAATTCAGCCAATGAGAATTCGACAAGCGTTTGCCCCCAATCTTGATAAAACGCGAAAAAAAACACAGAGACTGAAAACGCTTATTAGAAATCCATTCGAAATGCAGTTCAACCCAACCTCTTTTGCACTGCTGCTAGCAGCTGCCACAGCTTTTGCGCAAGATCACACCCATGACAATGCCGCTCCTTCTGACATAGTCACCCTCACGGACAGTTGAGACTTTTTCTATTTAGTTGCGCCCCCTTTTCGCTGGCGTCTGACAGTTTTTCTTTTATGCAGAAACTTTCTCCAGCTTTGTGAAGCAAGAATCGCTGTCCCTTGTTGAATTCTACGCTCGTGAGTGTTGATCCTCCAAGTTTTTGATATTTTCCTCCTTGAATTCCACCTTCCCCCCAATCGACATTGACACGCGTGATGTGGGTTCAGTATGACTACTGTCAGCTCATACCCAAGAATCAGAAAGTGGATCAACTAGTTTAAGTTTGTTTTCCTCAACATGCAACTCAATTCGGAAACATGCAATAATCTGCATCTCTCATGACTTCCCCCACCCACCCCCCTCAAGTGCGCCCAAAACATTCCAACTAAAAATACGTGACCCCTTTTTCTTTTTAAACAGCCTGGTGCTACCACTGTAAAGCCCTTGCCCCAGAGTACGAACTTGCCGCCACTGAGCTCAAGGCGGACAACATCAAGATTGCCAAGGTTGACTGCACAGTTGAAAAAGACACTTGCTCGGAGGTTGGCGTCAATGGGTACCCTACTTTAAAAGTGTTTAGAAATGGTGTCGCTGCCGAATACAAGGGCGAGCGCAAGGCGCCTTCAATTGTTTCCACCATGAAAAAGTGAGACTTTTTTTTTTTTTTTTGCCCGCTTTTCGATGCAGTTGATTTACAAAACGCGCGCGCGCGCGCACGCAGGCAAGCTCTCCCAGCTCTCTCGGTCATCACACGCGACGAGATTGAGGCATTCAAGAACAAGGACAAGGTTGTTGTAATTGGATACTTTGCCGATGCCACTTCAAACAAGTTCAAGGCCTTTGAAGCCGTTGCCAATCAACTTCGAGACGACTACACGTTCGCATACACCACCGATAAAGTAGATGGTGTTCGAACCCCAGCTGTTACTCTGTTCAAAAAGTTTGACGAGGGTGTCGTCAACTTTTCTGGCAAGTTTTCCGAAAACGAGCTGTCCTCCTTCATCAAGACGAGCTCAGTTCCATTGATTGACGAAATTGGACCCGAAAATTACCAAAAGTACGTGCAATCTGGCGTTCCTCTTGGATTCCTGTTTGTCGAGAATGAGGAACAACGCATCCAGTTTGCAAAAGGGCTGACCTCGCTTGCTCAGTCTGCAAAAGGAAAACTCGCGTTAGTGTTTATCGATGCTACAAAGTTTGGCTCCCACGCCAAAAACCTGAACCTGAAGGAAGGACAGTGGCCCGCTTTTGCAATCAACGTGCCTGAAAAGGGCCTCAAGTTTCCCTTCAAAGGAACAGAAATTACCGCCGACTCGCTGCAACCTTTCGTTCATGACTTTGTGTCTGGAACGTTGAAGCCTGACCTCAAGTCTGCCGACATTCCAGCTTCCAACAATGACCCAGTCAAGGTTGTCGTCGGAAAGAACTTTAACGATATTGTATTGGACAAAACAAAGGATGTGTTCCTTGAAGTGTACGCTCCGTGGTGCGGTCACTGCAAGACGCTGGCTCCCATCTGGGAAGAGCTTGCTGAGCAGCTCTCCAAGAAGGATTCCGAATACGTTACCCTTGCCAAGATGGACGGAACTGAAAACGACTTCCCAACTGAAGTGAACGTGCAGGTGCAAGGATTCCCAACGTTAAAGCTGTGGAAGGCTGAGACCAACGAGATTGTCGACTATGACAGCAGTGACCGCTCGTTGGAGTCTCTTCTGGCGTGGTTGAAAAAGAACGCCGCAAACGGGGGCAAGATATCTGCCTCTGTAGGCAATGAAGAAGACGGCCATGATGAGCTTTAACCTGCGCGGGGGTGTTTGCTGTCTCAATGTTTTTCAGCTTGTTTTTTTTTCGCGTCTCACAGCTTGTGTGATCTCATCAATAAATAAAAAAAAAAAAAGTGGTCTATGATCGATGATGTTCAAAGGTAAAAACTGAACATAAAAAAAAAAAAACCAAAACGAAACATGTTCCAAGCTGCACGCACCCTCGCTCTTCGATCGACCCCACTCCGCCGATTCTCAGCAGCAGCAGCAGCAGCGACTGGCCTCACACAAGGCGAAGAGCGAATCTACAAGCTTCTACAGTCCTCGCTTGCACCAGCAAAGTTGAACGTCAAGGATGTTTCGGGTGAGATATGCACTTTCACATTTTTGTGGACTTTGAGAGATGAACATTTGGAGCATTTGCCCGTCAAATGCAGCAGTTGCGGATCTAAAAACTTTTTTTTTTTTTTTTTTCATATTTTCTTTCTTTTTTCGTTTGCAAAGGTGGCTGCGGTGCAATGTATGCGGTTGAAGTTGCAAGCGTCAAATTCAAGGGGCAATCGCTTGTGAAGCAGCATAGGATGGTTGTGGCTGCGATTGAGGAGGAGATCAAATCGGCACACGGAGGTATTTTTTCAATTTTTTTTTTTTTTTTTTGGTCCTCAACACACTCAACCTGGCTTTTCGCACACCCCCCTATTCAGTCCAAATCAAGACTGAAGTAGCTGAGAACTGAAAATAAAATAAAAAATATAACAGAAAATCCGGGCACGTGCGCGAAAAGAGGTTTTTTTTTTTTATCGGGCGGAGAACACAACAACATGAAAAAAAATCGCGAGCATGTGGTTTATCATCTGAATGTAGGCGCTTACTTTTTTTTTCCTGTTTTCGAAAACATACTGTCGCAAAATTCGAGCGGCTCTGTGGGGCTGAGATTTCCTTTTACCCTAGTACCCGTGTTGATTGGGGTCACAATTAGTGAAAGCATACTACCAGCTATTTTGTCTGCTGCGTTTCGGATTGAGGGGCGGGCGCGTGAAAAAATCGCCTTCAAGCAATGTTGAGTATCGGTGAAAATATGTTTTCTGATGAGGCTCTCGTTACTCACTGATCGCATTCCTAAACTCGCCCGAGCGGAGTTCACC
Source organism: Chytriomyces confervae (assembly GCA_006535975.1). NCBI lineage: Eukaryota > Fungi > Chytridiomycota > Chytridiomycetes > Chytridiales > Chytriomycetaceae > Chytriomyces > Chytriomyces confervae. The sequence goes on from QEAP01000189.1 coordinate 26,649, forward strand.
TGAGAGAGAGAGAGAGAGAGATGAGATGTGTAGTGCAATTATAAACATGACAAAATTCAGCTGACGTGGGCGTGACGGGCTGTCAATAACTAAAATGTAGGTTACGAGACAAGTAGTGACGCCATCTCAACCCGCTACAGAAATGAGAGCGAGAAGAAAGGGGGCAGCTTCTCCACGCTCAAAAAAAAAAAAAAAGTCGAAAGGCGGGGCGGGGGGGACGTGACAAGGCAATTTTTTTCCCATCAAGTGCAACAAAAAACCAACTTTTGGCGTTTTCGTGCGGATTTTCAAACGTCAGGGGATTTGCACGAAAAAAGATCACGATGGATCCGCTGACGCTGCTCCCTCAACATATTCGTAACTTTGTTACGGCACATGCGCAAACTGATATGAGTCTTCCTTGCGCAATCAAGGAAGAGTTTGCGTTGGTGGCCATCATCGACATTTCAGGTTTTTTTTCCCCCATTCCCCCCCACTACAGGGCTGAAAGCGTAAGATGTATACTCACGTATCGCGAATCTTCCATAGGCTATTCCAAGCTGTCGAGTATGCTGGAGGCTGCTCTGGGAAACGACAGCGGGGCCAAGATCAAAGAAGTGATAAACCCGCCGATGGATGTCATATCACAGCACGTTTTGAAATACGCTGGCTCGATCGTCAAACTTGCAGGAGACGCCGTGATTGCATCATGGTAAAAAAAAAATGCTGGAATATTTTGTATGTGCGCAGCCCATTCAAAAAAACACGTTTCATGTTCCAGGACACTGGACTTTGATTCGCGGATAGGAGTCAAAAAAACCATAGACGAGGACGAAGATTTCGACTTTGGAGAAACGGCGCCCAATCAAAACCAAAAAACTCTTTGCGTAAACGCGTTATTGTGCTGTGTGGAGCTTTTGCAAGTGTTTAGCAACTATACCATCAAAGTCGACCTCGCCTGCAAACTACCAAACTCTCCTGCGGATATGACCCCGTCTGCGGATGCGTCCAGCAAAATTGAACAAACTCTAAAAATTCACATTGGACTGGCGCTTGGTAGCATGGATCATATCCACATTGGTGGCAGGAACATGAAGCTACAAAACCGTCGCAGGCCGTCGTCTGCAGCAACTGCCCCCATGTTTGGACGCCGAGAATATTTCATTGCAGGAGAGGCGCTTGCAAAAGCGGGCACAAATTTGGGGCTTGGGGATCAAGGAGATTTTGTGTTTTCGTCAAACTTTAACGAAGTTCTCATCACAACGATTGGGCTTTCTGGTAGCAAGCACTCAAAATGCGGGGATTGTTATGTGATTCGCGACTCGGATGCTGTGCACGAGTTTCAGTTCAAAGCCATCGAATACATTTCTCCAACGAACCACCCAGAAATCAAATCCCTTGAAAACAAGCTGCCACCGCTGAAATCTCGTCCACCGAATTACCTCACATATGCTAAATCGTACATGGACGACTCAATATCGAAAAATATGCGCGAAGGTGTTGTGATTGGGGATCAGTTGCGGTCCGTCTCGGTTGTGTTTATAAAGTTTGCTTCATTTGAGCCGGAGAATATCGCCGAGAAAACGAGCTTGAAGCAGCTCCAGTCGGCTGCAATGTTGATATTCGGGAAAGTGCAGGAATACGAAGGTTGTGTACGGCAGTTTAATTGCGATGATAAGGCGTTGACGGCGTTGCTTGTGTGGGGTCTGGAAGGAAATGCGCACGAGAAAGGTGAAGCGCAAGTAGCTGTGCTTGCGGCAACCGAAATCGCCAAGGACATTGGAACGTGCGTGGACGATGAGTTTGGGTGGTCTATTGGCGTGACCACCGGAACAGTGTTTGCAGGGATCGTAGGCAGCAAAGAAAGATGCGACAACACCATTTTGGGAGTTGTTGTCAACAATGCTGCTCGGCTAATGTGCCTCGATCAGTGCCAAGGAACCGTTCTTTGCGATGCGGAAACGTACCGTCAAACAGCAACTCAGTTCAATTACGTTACCACCCTCCAAGCTGTTAAGCTGAAAGGTTTGCGGTGGGAAGCATAATAATGTTTCCCATTCTTAACTTTGTTTCTTCATTCAGGCGTTCCGCACCCAGTTAAAGTTTATAATCCCATTGGAGATGACGCCTCCCGTAAATCCAACAAGACTGAAAAAACTCCTATACCCGGAAGAGAAAAGGAAGCTCAGACTCTCAAGATGAGTCTGGAAACCTGGAGAGCGGAACCTCCGTCGAACGAAACAAAAAACTGCGTTTTGATTGGCTCCAGCGGAATCGGAAAGTCGCAAATGACATCATGGCTTATCGAGCAGCTGAATCCTGAAGAAATTATTTGGTACGGTATTATTTTGCACTTTTCATTTGTTTTCTCCCTCACTCTCTTTTCTCTCCCGAATAGCGTGGGCATCGCCCTGGAGCACAAGAAAGAAAATCTTTTGTTTTCCTGGAGTCGCGTTTTTCAAAGCTTTCTCGAACAAATTGAAGACAACGATCAGCTCCTGACAAAAGTCCAAGAATTCCAGGCTTCAAAAAGACCCAAATCGCAGTTCAGCAGCGACAACAACAGTGTCGCAACGTCTCTTGAAAAGTCGGGCTCTCAAGCATTCAATGAAAAAACCCTGATCCCACTGGAGGCCTTTTTGAGCACACCGGCAGTCAACAGCTTATCGTGCAAAGCTCTGCAACCAGATATGACACCGGAGCCATTAAGGGTCTCAGTCAGCCTCAATCGCTCGCTTTTAGCGAAAAAGGGAACAAAATCAAACCCAATCAGCACTTTAAAACTCGTTTCGAATATTTCTGACAAGTATGACAAGGCTGCTGACGATGCAGAACTGAGCCAAACGAGGAGCAATCAAGAAAACTCGGAAACGTTTGCGGACATGGATGTGAAAGCATCAAGTAGAATCTCACTTCAGGAGCCTGCATTTTCGTCATTGGAACGCGCCCAAGCATTTCAAGCCCCTCATGTCAAGGCCGAGAGCAAAAAGCAGCACTTGTCGGAGGCCAAAATAAACCACAGCCACAGTTTGCTGAAACTAAGCGCCAAAAATCGCGGCAACTTGTCAAAAGTCAAGTCCACGATTGAAGGATACGGAAGCTGCAAATATGATGACGGAAGCTCGTCGCTTGTGTCAATGGGAGTTTTGAATCATGCGACATCGAAAGACATGCTATTTCCTGTCGTCACTACCAGTCGCTTGCAACTAAAATCCAAGGATTCCAATTCATTTAAAAGTGACTCCTTGGGTAGAAGGTCTCATGAAAGCCCTGTCATTGACCACTCGGCTTTTGCACCCGTTCCCGCTGCCGACGATGAAGAAAATACTCCAAAGCGGAGCAGGTCTCACACAAAACGAGGGCTACCCTCTCCAATTGTGGCCGAATTCGCCGACGTACCAATGTACAATGAGCGAAATGCGAGCATTGCACCAGTTCTAAGCGTTTTCGAAAAGGAAAAAAATACTCCTCCACCAGTCCCGCAAATCTTACACAATGCACTATCACCGCAGTTCCAGAATAACGCAACCGGGGACTGGGAAATACCAAAGATTTTGTTGCAGATTTTGCAAATTCTGAATATGCCTCCCACATGCCTGGAAACGTTGTCGTTCCTTCTTGGAGTGCACCATGGATCAAACACGAGTAATGGCTCAACCCCGATATCAATTGCTCTGTCAGAAATATTCAATGCGTTTGCTGATGTTGGATTGAAGCTATGCATCATTTTAGACGATATTCAGGTAACGGCAAAGGTTTTCTACCGGTTCGATCTGCCACTTTTTCTCATATACAAAAACGCTTGCACAGTGGTGCGACTCACAGTCTCTTGAAATCATCAGATCCTTGCTCTCGAAATGCCCCAAAGTCTTTTTCGTTCTGACAGCAAGGCCAGCGGAAGTGAGTTGAACTCTGGGTTAAATGCTTCAATTTCTCTCACTACAATCTGAATGTTTCTTGTCACGCAACAGGAATGGAGGTTGACCTCGGTGGAAATCTTTGCCAAAATCTTACAAGAAGATATCCACACCATCCACGTTTTACCCCTCAACAGCGAAGGAGTGGAGAGCATGTTTCGAGCAGTCTTCAAATTCTCTTCCATCAGTCCAGATATCATCCGAGAATTGCTGGACCGCGGTCAAGGGAATCCGATGGTCACGTCCATATTGATCACATCGTTGATGGAGGAAAAGCTGCTTATGGTCAACAGCGGATGCATCACGCGTGTGGGAAACAAAGAGCTTCAGCTTGGGATGGGGTCTACTGCCGCTGTTGTTGCTCAGTAAGTCGAGTTTTTCTGATAAATGAATGGCGCTTTTATTGATTCAATTGGTTGGTTCCAGATTCGACAAGCTGTCGGCCCCAATGAAATTCATTCTCAAAATATGTGCCATTTCGGGACAATACTTCAAAATCAGCGAAGTTCGAGCAGTGTTACAAATCCTCGAGACTGAAGGAGAGCATTTGGATATTCCGTTAACAGATGAAGCCATTCTGCGTCTTTTGAAGGAAGAAGACAAGTACAAATTTGTCAAAATGGGCGGCAACGATCAAGACCTCTGCTTTGCCCATTATTTAGTTCAGCAAGGGATTTTTAGTAGTATGGTTCCGTCTAAGCGCGAAGTTATAAGGAGACACTTTGTTTCGTACTATGAGCGTGTTCTGGATGACGCGGTTGGACCGTCGAAAACTGAACTGAGACAGAATTTGCTCTTTCATTTGCTCAAACTGCCTGGCCTCGATGATAAGAAGAAGCTGCATGTGTATGATGCCTTTGTGGAAAGTGGTGAAGCAAATCAAGTGGCTGAAGCAATGGAATTCTATGAAATGCTCTCGACTTTTGATTCGAAAATAGAGCTAGCAGATACTTGCTACAAGAAGGTTCGCGAGTTTAGAATTCTCGCGCGTCTTCAGTTTGAAAAAGGGTGAGCACTTTTTTTTTTTTTGGACATTTTGAAATTTACACATCACCAGAAACTACGCCGATGCCATCTCAAACGGCCATAAATGCATGGAAGTATTGGGATGTAGAAAATCGTACTTCAGCCAGAATAATGCGGTTCTTCTTGTCAACTGTTTGATCCTTGGCAAAAAGGTGGAAAACATTTTGCGCATCAAATCCGAGGAAGACGTGGCAAGCGCAGCTAAAGCATTACTGCAACGGACATTTCCAAACGCTGCGTTGCGCGATCCTTCACAAAGCCAATCGAAGGAGACATATGCCAGGCCTGTAGACGAACGGGAACAAGACAACTTGCTCAAAGAAATCATCCATTTCGTTTGGATCATGGGCTTTGCTTACGAGCATACAAAGCCAGGCTTGACCATCTTTTTTCTTGTTCTGATCATGACCGGCCCGTCGCTTTTGTGCCGCAACAACCGGCTGTATCAGATGACCCTCTTTTTCTCATCCATCACCACGACATCCGGCCTATTTGGATTTAAAGTCTTGTCCAGTCTTGCGAATGATGTAAGTGCAACAATAACTGGTTTTAGGTGCTAAACGGTCGCCGCTTTTCTCAGATTTCCTTTGCGCTTTTCAACACGATCCACAAAACTGAGATGGAAAACAATATGACCTTGTATCAAACGTTCTTGTACGCAAACATTCACGAGATGATGGCGCTTCGAAAGAGTTTCGAAAACGAATGCGAAGCAGCGGCGTACTTGTTTCGGCGCTGCTTTGAGTTGACTGTGAATCAGGGTCTCGGAACCTCGGAAAAGGCGTACATGATGGCGCAGCACGCGAGAATCAGTTACCAACGGTACAAATTGATAGCTATCGTCAATGCAGACAACCTGCATCAATCCAGATAAGGCTGGCTAAACTTCTTTTCTATTCTACACCCATGCTCCAGGTTAGGCGACCATGAAGAGGTGGTGCGGCAATGGTTTGGCGGTGACGATGTGAAATTCTACTCCTTCGGAGTCGATAATTTTATTCTGGCTGAGGCAAAGTGCTCGGTTGCGGTGTCGCTCATGATCCTAAACGAACAATACTCGTCAAACCGACTACTGGAAGAAGCCCTGGCGCATTTAGAAATCAAACCGGACTTTCCGGACGTTGGCCGTATGATGCATGTGCAGATACACTTGATGCAAATCTTCATCTGCAATGCCATCAACAACCAAACCTCAGCATTAATTGCACCGTACTTGCGTTCCATAGAATACTGCATGAGGCGACTGCCTTTGGTAAGTCACGTACTTGAACAAACAGTTTATTGATGAATGAAACACTGACAGACACTACATCATTGTTGTCAGCGCGTTTATTCCTTCACAAGATGGCTTCAATTCTTGGCCACCATCACTGATCTTATTCTTGAAATGATCATTTCCGGGTCGCCTTTTACTGACAACTTTTCTCAGCTTCGTGGTTCAGTAATCAATATTTTGAGTTTCATCAAATCTCAAATCGTGCGTCCCAAGACAACCTACTGGCCGTATATCCAGCTATGCGCAACCGCCATCTTGCCGCTGTGGAAAAACAAAAACTGTACTCGGTTCATTGCGCTGGCGCAAAAGGCCATCAAATGCGGGAGTAAAAGCGACGTCAAACTGGCTCCAGTGAAGCTAACAATGATGAAATCGCGGATTTGGATGGCACAGAGTATTCTTTTGAAAAGAAATGTGGATTACATGGTGGACCAGTGGCGCTTTGATGCTGAGTCGCTGCGGGCAGAGTTTGCCGAGAGTGGAAAGCGCGTTGACTGGGAAATTTTGCAGCTGGAAAGAATGTTTGCCCGTGTCTCTCAGGACTTGAAATAAATGCATCTAACGTGGGACTTGTGTGGCTGTTCCCGAGGAGCTTCCGACTTTCGTGGGTGGAGAAGAGATCAGTATAAATTTCGGATCAAGTGCTGACACAAAAATCATCCCACTCAAAAACCGAGTCATGACCAACGTTCCGGCCATCCTGCACACTGAGAAGAAAGTTGTGGTCACCACCACCACTGCCACCGTAGACGGCAACAGCTCCACTACCACCAAGACTACCACCACCACAACTAAAACGTTCACTCCCGTGAGCAACTTGGAGGCGATCAGCAAACTCAATGACAAGTACGTGGACATTATCTTCAAAGAGGACCCCTTCAACTGCGCCGTGTTTGGAGTCCGCAAGTACGAAGACCAGGTTTGCTCTTCCCGCATCATAGCATTGCATCAGCGCACGTCTCTCATTCGCTCCCGACCTCGCAGGTTTTTGATTTGTCACTCGAGTGCATGAAGAAAAGCCTTGCCGATCGCCAAGCCCTGTTGGAAGAAGTCAAGCGCTTTGAAGCCGGTGCCGAAGGCGCCCTGTCTGTGCAGGAGGCAATTGACCTTAACATTCTCAAGGAAGCCCTTGAGGGAAACATTGAATCCCTCGGAGTTCCCGGAGAAGTCGGCTATGCTTTCGAGCTTCTTCACAAGTGAGACTTGTTCGGGGTGTTCCCCGCCTTTTTCATGCAAGCGCAATCTGACTCGCATTTTCTCCTTTTTGTTCTCCTTCAGCCACATGATGAGTCCCTTCGCAAGTCTTGAAATGCTGATTGGAAACTACCAACGCAAAGAAACGAAGGAGGACTTGATCAACTACAACACGCGTTTGCAGCTCTTGGGGGCTCAGTTTGACCACGTGATTGCAAGTTACAAAAGCGGTATCCGCCGTGGAATCACTCTCAACAAGGAAGGCGCGGAGCTGATGATCAAGAAGTTTTCTGACGGCATTGGTGGTGAAACTCTTGAAGAGCGCACAGAATTTGCTGCCAAGAGTCCGTTGAACATGGCCAAAGAGGCAAAGGAACTTTTGGGTGACGAGCACTACCTTGTCCCTGCCATCCGAGACCACATTCTCCCCGGTTACGCAAAAGTGAAAACATTCCTGGAGCAGGAATACCTCCCCCACGTGAGACAGAGCCCCGGTCTGTACGGGATGCCTGATTACGAGAAGCAGTACGCCGCCTTCATTCTGCAAAACACCAACATTCGTTACACACCAACTGAGGTGCACGAAATCGGTCTCAAGGAAGTTGCCCGCATTGAAGCATTGATGGAAACCGCGAAAACCACCTGTGGGTTTGAGGGAACCCTTCAAGAGTTCCAAGCCGATTTGTTCAACAAGGAAAAGTACCCTCAATTGTACTACGAGAAGGATGAGGACACGATTCAAGATTACATTGAAATTTGCGCGGCAGCCAAGGCAAAGATGGTCGACTACTTTGACAAGTTCCCCAAGTTTGACTGCAGAGTTGAACCAGTCCCAGCGTTTTTGGAAATGCAAATGCCGTTGGCCTTTTACATGCAAGGAACTCCAACGACTGCAGGATGCTTCTCTGCAAACATGCGCCTGCACAAGATTAAGCCATCCCACCAAAAGACGGCGTTATGTTTGCACGAAGCTAACCCAGGACACCACCACCAAGTTTCCCTTGCGCTTGAAAATGACAACCTTCACTTGGCAAGACGACTGACCTTCTACACCTCCTACGCAGAGGGTTGGGGACTTTACTGTGAATATCTTGGTGAGGAAATGGGCTTCTACAGCGACCCCTTCCAATACTTTGGACGATTGGAGCTGGAAATGTTCCGTGCCATTCGATTGGTTGTCGATTCGGGTCTGCATGGAAAGGGATGGTCCGTCGATCAGGCTGTCGACTACATGCTCAGCAAAGTCTCAATGACTCGAGATGAGATTGTCACTGAAGTCAGCCGGTACTGTGTCATTCCTGGACAGGCATTGTCGTACAAAATTGGCGAGTTTAAAATTAAGGAGTTGCGTGCGTACGCGGAAAAGGAGCTTGGGGAAAAGTTTGACATCAAAAAGTTCCACGCGTGTGTGATTGATTACGGCATGGTTCCATTGGGCACTCTGGAGCAAATTGTGAAGAACTGGGTCAAGAACACGGTTTGAACATTCGCGTTGTCTTGTCTCTAAAAATAAATAAACTTCCCAATGATTTATAAAAGAGAAGAGCGAAACTGTGTGCTTGTCAATACGCAAAAATTGGGTTGGATTTTATTCAATCAGTTTTTAAAACTTTGCAGCAAGTTTGAAACAAATGTCATGGGAGAGTCTGGGATCGAAAGATGAGACGATGTGGTTTGAAATATGCCGATATTGATGCTTACCGTCCAAAACGACCACGTCAAACGCGTTCAAATAAGCGTCAAGATAGACGTCAGTGTCGTGGTTGAGGAATCCAATCGTCAGACCATTCTTGTGAGGCACCCCCTCTTTCATGTTCAAATCACCCAGAGAATCACCCAACAATATCTAATGAGAGTGACAGGCGTTACGTGAAGAGAAAAGGAAAGCCATTTCGAATCGAAAATGTGACTAACGAGATTTGGACGGCTTTCGATTGCCGCTTGATACGGCGCGCCATGCACGCCAGTCTCGTTCTTGTTCAAGGTGTGAATCAGGGGATCTTCGAAGCCGACGCACGTGTCGCTCTCGTCAAACTTCATTCGGTTTGAGACAATGTGGACGTTTGAAGGCTTCAGCGATGCTTGGATCAAAATCTCCTTGATCATGTCTGGTGCGGCAGTCGTCACATGCACAAAAAATTAGAAAAAAAATTCAAAAAACAAAGCGGCCTGTTTTGCTACCGTAAATCCCGGCCGAGAAGACCAGAAATGGAACGTTCATCGCCTGACACGTGTCAATGACTTCGCGCGTGCCTTCGCGAAAAGAGACGGGGTTCTCCGGAACAATCTGGACAATGTCCGAGCGAGCAAGCTTCAGGTCCACGATGAGGCTGTGCGCTTTGCCCCACCACTCCTCCATTGCTGCGTACTTCTCTTTGAATGGTAACGTCGGTGAGATTTCCATCGGATAGAACTTCTTGTACAGAATGTCAGTCTCGGCGCGGAACTGCGGAATTCATGTGAAAAAACGTGTCAAACATAAACAGCAGCTGTCGACCAAAACAACCAACCTCATCCGTAACCCGGGAACTGCGTGTCAAGACGGCATGCGTAGATGGACTGCGGGCGCCATTGTCCCAGAACCTGGTCATGGTCATGTCGAAGTCTGTTGTTGCCATGCCCAGCGCCAGTCAGACTCCCCGTGAGGCTGGTCAACAAGCGCACTAACCGGAGATCACATGAAGCTGATCGATGCCATCATTTCGAATGTTCTTGAGTTTATCCGCGACGGCGTCACGGTTGCGAATCAGAATGTGCGGAAAGTCAAGCAGTTCCATTTTAAGTAAATAATATTTATTTTTTTATCCGATTTCCAACATTTTAACTTAATTTTTACACATGTTTCAAACGGCCGTGAATCATCGGAAACATCCGAATCACAGCAGACCCAACACAATCGCGCATTTCAAACCTTCCTTCTGAGGAACATCGGCGCTCTGATACACGTCATGCACCTGTAGGAAGAATGGCCAGCCCCAGCATCCAGGGTATTTGAAGTTCTGCGTTGTCTCCAGTACTCGACTCTGTGAGGAAAACGTGTTCAGTTGACCAATTTTGTATTGACTGTCATTTTCGTTAGTCACCGTTGCAAATGAATGGGCAGCCACTTTAAACCAAACTTTTGCCTCCGGACGCGTATCTTCAAAGCCAGTCTCAGGCAGTCCAATCTCTTCAGTACCGCGCCTTATCGGCTCACGCTGAAGAAATATTCCGAGGATATCGCCTTTGCTCCCAAACTTGAGGCATGTAGCTTCCGTCGCTACTTTGATGTACGGCATCCACATCGACCCGCCTAATGAGCCAAAAACATGTTTAAGGACAAAAGGACAGTTATGAAAGTTAAGGCTTTTCCTTGCTCCCATTTCAGACTCACCGTAATAAACCTTGGATGAATATACATTTTGTCCGCGGCCTTTCCTTGCCTTTTCCAGCTGCTCAACAGAAAACTCGCATCCAAATCGGAAAGGCGGTATTCTATTCGTGAGATTCCATAGTGTGGGATGCTGAACTTTTTGGAGAAGTGCCGTCATGCTTGCGTATTTATCAGAACTCGCAGCCTCCAGACTGGACACGAGTTGCATTGGATGCTCCTGGTAACATATTCCAAAGCTATCGCAGTCTCCATTCGCTTCGGACACAATTTTCATCAAGTTTGTCTTATGTTGCTCGCCTTTGGTGATAACATTTTGAACAGCTTCCTCCAAGTCAAACAATGCGCGAGATTTGATATCGGCCAAATCTTTGGGAGATAGGTGGGCAAATATGACTCCGTTTGAAAGAATTTTGTCAGCCAAGAGTGCAGCCTCGCATTTCTCGTCAGCTGGCAATTGACATCTGAAGTCCCCGTCTGTCTCTTGGCAAGATTCAAAACAGCCAGACAGTTTCTCCTGATCAAGAACTTCGCCATAATGAAAGGCATCAATGTTTTCTCCTGAAATGAGCGAGGATTGGAGCGAATTTTGAAATTCGACCAAAGTTTCGTTGGACTCCTTGTGTCGAAGGGATGGAATGTTGCTCATTAAATTAGAGCATATAGAGGCATGCGTTGGTGATTCGGCTGGTACGTTTGCGGGACTGTGGGGAATGGCAGTTTGCGATTCTTCGGAGACTTCCTGCTCAACCCTGACTTCTGAATCCACCCAAGTCCAGCGCAACGCCGCAGCGACGGCTTCCAAGTTTTCAGACGACCCACAGAAAAGATTGCAAGAGGACATTGCGTGGCTGATGAGGTGGAAACGCTCCTTTTCGCTCGCAACAAAAAGACAGTCCGACGCGAGAATGCGGAAAAGCCACGGTAACGGAACAATAGATACAAGGTCCGGATGCAAAGATAAATTCTTGCACAGATACGAGATGCATTGCTGAAAGATGGTTTTGGAGTGAAGGCCGTAGAAATGTTCGTCTGAAAATGTAAGACAGTTTGCGAGGCTGGTTTCGTCCAAGTTTCTGCACACAAAGTCCACGCATGTGGCGCACAGGGACTCGTCCCCAAAGAACGCTCCGGTCGCTGCAATACGGTGTTCAGATAACGAACGCGGGAACAAGAAGGCACCTCACCCAACAAAGACAAGACGTTATTCTCATGAAGCGATGCGGGGTCGAATTGGCCGTAGATTCTGCCGATGAATGTAAGTAAGAATGCGCCAAGCGGTCTCTGGCGCACCTTTTGAGGACAATGCACAAGGCGTCGAGAGAGATGTTTCGATCATCGAACGAGAGATGGATAGCATCACAGTCGCTCTCGATCCACGACCCAGTCAGGATGGAATTGAAGTACGCGTTCGAGAGCAGGATGACCTTGTGCAGGCGGAACTCGCTGTCAAACGCCGTCACAGAAATGTCCGCAAACTGTTTAGACTCGAAGACGTGGCCCAGCGAGTCCAGAATCGGCTTCGACAGCGACTTTGGACATTCAGCCACGCGCACTCGGTTCTCCACGGTTGGCATCTTTTTGTGTTTGGAGACCCTGGGTCAAACGTTTGGTTACAAAGAACGATACCCTGGCTTGAAATTCAACGCCCCGCTCGAAGCACACGCGCATTACCAAATTGCTGCTCTGTACGTGCTTGAGGCAGCAAACTGTACTCGAGTGGTACGAAACAACATCCATCTCACTGGGTTGTGGAATAAACCAGCAGTAGGTCCTCTAATGCTTCCAAACAGCACTGTTGCCTTGGATGAACCCTCAATAAAGCACTTTCAGTGTATGTTGATTCGTATTGAGAATGAGAAGGCAAAAAAAATAGCATCGGGAGGTTTCGATCCTCCGACCTCTGAGTTATGAGCCCAGCGATCTTCCACTGATCTACGATGCTTGCAATGTCGTCCAAAAATTAATACTCTAGAAAGATATTTTTGAAACGTCAAAATTTTCATCAACTGTCTGCCATGCACTTTGATTTGATCTGCATCTATCATGTAAAATGCTTGCCAAACAAGCACGAGATGCATTACCAGTTGAAATTGACTCCTATGTAGTGTGTCTGTCACAGTGGTTGACAAACAATGATCAACTTCTGTTTGTGGATGAATCTTCAAAAGATGGCTGCTCATCTATTTGCAAAATGGCTTGGTCACAAATCAATACACCAGCAGTGGTCAGCTTCCTATTTTCGTGGGGCAAATTGAGTATTTGTGCTTGCTGCTATTGATATCAATGGAATGCTGTGCTGGGATACAACTCAGGGCACTTACTCACAGGGAACTTTCCCTAGAATAAACAAGTATCCATTACCAAGATCTATTTTGGTATTGGACAATGCCAAAATTCACCTTTACAAGGAGCTACTTGATGTGGTATATACAATCAGTGCTATTGTTAGCTTTTTACCTCCATACTGTCCTCAATTCAATCCAATTGAGTACTCTTTTGGCCTGATGAAAAGGTGGATCATTAAGAGTGCTAACCTTACATTTCCCCACTACCCTGAAAAAGATCTTGATATCTGTTTTTCAGTCTTGTATCCAGGCTGTTTTGGTGCATGTGCTACATTTGAAGACTGTGGGTATGGTCAAAAAGGGATCATTAGCACAAAGTTTCTACTTGATTGACCAGCCCTTTCTTGTAACCATATAAGTCAATGAGTTTCACATGTTTCTCAAACAATAAATTTTATTTTGGCTTGAACTTGGTTCATTACACACCTGTCGCTTCTTGTGCTTCCATTTCCTGCTCATGTTGGTCATCATCAATGCTGTCTCCATCATATTCAACAGCTTCTGTGGCTCTTCAATTATCTTCTGTGCTGGGAATTGCCAAAACATTTTGTAAAAAACTAGTGAACATTTGAGAATCAAACGTAATTCAAATGTCCAGTTTGAGAAGAGCCTGATCCAGTCTGCATATTGATCATTTGCATATCCAATTGTACCTAATAATGCCACTTTCAATCAAATGGTACAGTTATTTCTGCATCATCTGGCTGACAAGCCAAAATTGGCCATATTTGATCTTGCTGCCTCAATATGTTCAACTGCTGCCTGTATTCGTGCTGCTGTTGCTTGATGCTGCATTTCTCCAGCTGCTCTTTGCCTTTTCTTCTTGCCTCAAATATCTACAGCTGAATTTCAGTTTGGTAGGTAGCTGCACCATTTTTGTGTTCTTTGTGCGTAATTCCACAAATTTGTTAGCTCTGCTATCCAGTTTTCTTCAGTGATTTCATGGTATTTGGTTTGTGTTGCAGCTGTTTTGGGGTGGATGAAAACAGCGCCATCCTATTGGTATTGATCCAAATGCTCTGCAGCATGCAATTTCTCACTCAGTAGTGTATGGAACATGCAAAACCCCTGATCAATCTCGAAGTTGAAGGTTTCTTTCAACTTTGTGGTGTGTTCAGCTGTCAATGGCTCTCCAACTTTTGCAATCAACTTGATTGTTAGTCTTTCAGGTAATGGCAGTCATAATCTTATTTGTCTTGCTTGCCATGTTGGTACATCTCCCTGGGGTTGATTGCCTTCTATTGGTACACTACAGGCTATTAAAATTAGTTGAGATGGAATTATCAGAGGAAATGACACTCAACTTATTTTTTTATTTGTTGCACTGCAATTTGGGGCTTGAATTCATTGGAACGAGTTGCGAAAAACGAGTTGGGAGAGAATAAATGTCTTACTTGGGCCAAACAGTTGAAACAGGCAACTGATCGTAACAGGTTATTGAAAACTGATTGAGACCCAAAATGGAGGAGGAATTAGTTGGAACAAGATTCTGAAAATGGATGGGAGTGAGTTCTGTGTCCATTGACCCTGCATCACATCCACCCACATGCCCAGACCTCTGTTGACCCATCTGCCACATGCACAAGTCCTGCTCAAAAGTACTGCAAAGTGAAGCGCTATCCTCACTTTATTAGGCATGGAAAAGATCCAATAAGAAACAATGAGATTTGCGAGTGGAAAGGGAGTCCAGGTTGATTGCGTTGTATAAAGAGTCAAGCAATATAAACAACAGCTTGCCAGTAATAATAAAAACAAAGACACAAGGACAGCAATAGAAGAGAGTCGACTTGCAGACAATTGCACAGCGTGAATAAGAGTAACTCACAGCAGAGTTAGTCTTAACCTGCCACACATTTGTCGCCAACGTTATTGTTGAAAAGCAAAGCAGCAATGAAACAGATGCCAACCCAGTACGCCTGCACAAGGTGAGAATTGCAAGGGAAGGAGGTGGGTAGTGACAGTGTCACTGGCCCCAGCCGGCTGCATCCACCAACCCAGTACGCCCGCACAAGGCAAGAATTACAAGGGAAGGAGGTGGGTAGTGACAGTGTCGCTGGTCCCAGCCAGCTGCATCCAATCCAAAACACTGCAAAACACTGCATAGATACAAGTCCACAGCAGCAATGAAACAGATGCCAACCCAGTACGCCTGCACAAGGCAAGAATCACAAGGGAAGGAGGTGGGTAGCAACAGTGTTGCTGGTCCCAGCCAGCTGCATCTGATCCAAAATGCTGCATAGATACAAGTCTGCAGCAGCAATGAAACAGATGCCAACCCAGTACACCCACACAAGGCAAGAATCACAAGGGAAGGAGGTGGGTAGCAACAGTGTTGCTGGTCCCGGCCGGCTGCATCTGAACACACTGTGCTGAGGCTGTTTTTGCTATTTTTTTAACTTTAAAAGTAAAAGCAGAACCACCTGTTTGCAAACAGCAAGGTCAGAGTCAGCCTTGCATTCAGTCTCATCAGTGAGATCAACATATCTGCTCTTTCTTACTTGTGATGTTGAGAGGTTGTTAACCTCATTATGTTTTGCTGTGTTTCAGTCCATTCCAATTCCAACAAGCGCGCACATAACTACTGCAGTATGAACTCAATTGCAAGCAACCACGAAACCTTAAACACAGCAATCCGCAACCTATTGCAATTAGCTAAACCTCATGATCGCAAGTTATACTTGGATCAACTGTATCTTCTTCATTCTGTGCTTGGTCATCTGTCAAACAAAGTAAGAGTTTTATTGGCTATTCTCAATCCATGTACTTAATCATAACAATATAGGCAATCTCTTATATAGCTTTCAAAAAAGCTATGAGGTTCGCATTGATGCCGTTAAAAAATGACTGGCCAACAGCAAACTTTTTGAACTACCCTTCTGGAATGGGACGCCAGGAATGACAAAATATCCCACAGACAATAGACACCACTTCTTTCTGGAGGTAGGGACTGGAATGTTCATTGCATATTCCAATGCAATGCAAAAAAGCTTCTGAGACATGGCCCAAAGTATCAAGAAGTTTGAGTGTGGGATGCGGAATGATGTTCATGGAAGTTCAAACTGGAGGAGTCATATGGAGGATTCAAAAATGGTTGCATCTGGACTGAAGCCTTGTGGGGAACAGGGGCTTTGCAAAAAAGGAGTGAGCCCATACAAATCGGCTGGATCTTTTGTATTGAGCAACATTGCGCGACAAGAGTTGGCGTATCAATTGCTGGCAGTGTCGAAGCAAATCCAATGGTGCGAAAAAGTTGGAGAGGAGTGGCAACAGGAAACTATATTCGCGTACTTCAGTAATGTTGCGATGGAAATATGCAACAACTTGTATGAAAGTGGAAAGCTGGACAATGACAAGATCCCAAAAAAAAGTATTAGTAAGTTTAAGCTCTTTGAATGTTGGTAAATGATATGACATGCACATGTTTATTGCAGGTCCTATTCATTTAGTTCAAGTTTTCCACACTTGGAACTATTCCAACCGTATTCATGAAGATGAAGACTGTACACGTGGCACGCATTCTTATGGAATAGGTACTATATTCAAACTGCAATAATTACAAATATCAAACTTATATTTGCAAAATAGGCTATAACACTATGGACAAAAACGAAAGTGGGGTGTACTACTTTGTTGTACCTGAGTACGGATTGTGTTTTCCTCTCCAAGACAATCTGTATTGGAGCTGGAACACCAGCATTCTTCATAGTACGTCGGTGTATCCGCTTGAAAAAAATCCCTGCGACCGATACAACTCAGTCATCAGCGTTTCGAATCGTCTCAAATTAGCAACTGCAAGAAAAGGGAAAGCAAAGCGCTAATGGTGTTCAGCTTCTTCAAACTAAGTCAGTAACAGCAGTTAACAGCAGGCAATTGAAAAAAACTTATTCACAAAAAGATAATGAATAAAAGCTATTTACTGTATGCAATATTGTGTTTTATTTATACTTCTTCATGATTAATCACAGAAGTCACAGATGGTTGGTTACCCAATTTTGGAGGCCTACCATGGGGTATTGGCTTCACAAATGATGCAGAAACGGCAGCTTTCAAAGCTTTGCCATCAACAAGAACAGGAATGTCAATGAACGAGGTTATAACTTTGCTTGTTTGAAATGCATACTGATTGAGACAGTATCTACCATCATGGCAATGCATAACTGTGTAATTATGCGTAGAAGTGTCAGAAGCTTTTTTTTTTGAAATTTTGCAATCTTTTGAGCAGCAATGTTGAACATTAACAATCTTTGCATTGCCTCTCAATATGCTTTGAGTCTCGCCAGTTGAAGTAATGACCAGACACCCAAGATATCCCTTGCCTTTTGACTTGAACACCAAACCAGTCAGACTGGAGCCATTAGTAGCAACTTTCAGATATTTGAATGAAGATATTGCTTGGCATATTCTGGACGTATACAAAAGTGCCTTCTTGGACCTGAAACTGAGAATTTTCATCTGTGATAATGCTCTCCCATTGCAGAGATGAATTATTGTAAAATGATTCTTTCAGTTTGAAGCAGCCACCAGCAGCAATATGGCATATACTCAGATTGGTAGCAAAGCGGAGTGCAACATCTTTGGATGTATTTTGCTTGCTTGAATGATGAATGCAGTTCCTTCTGACCTTATTGAAGCTTTCAAATGATTCAGTTGCACTCAATCGTGGTGGACCAAAGCAATTGACGCATGCCACAATGTGTTGTAATAGATGCGTTTTCAGTTTCACAATAGTGCTGAAGAATGCAGTACTGGTGGCATCCAGTATAAACTGATCCAGATAAGTATTGAGATTGTTATTGTAGGAAGAGGAATGTAATGTGGATGAGTACAAGTGGCACGTTAAACGGGAAAGTGACATCCACATTTTTAGAACTGATTCAGACACAACTGCTGAAAGTGCAAATGGAGCAATCTGACTAAAAGCGCGAAAATCCTTTCCAATCAAAGAGTGGACATAATGTACCTATAAAACAAGTAATCAGCGACATTATGTAACATAAGAAGTGAGCTACCATTGAGTGACCATGAATGTTGCCAGGCATCCCAATGTAGGATAAACCTTCCAAAGTAGCTTTTAAATCTTGCTTCCCTTGAGAGGATAGAGATTCTATCAAACCTCGCATGGAATACTTGACAATACCAAGTAGCACACAGTGCAATATTTCTACCGGTGCATCGGCACTACCGCTTATGAAAGGCTGCTCCCATTCATCTCCAAGCAGCGGGTTCATATATGGAAGGTTGAAATGATTTTCCAAGAACTTGGAGAAGAAGAAATCGTTGATTCCATTTGCTTTCATATTTTTGCAATAGGCACCTCCTTGGTCAAAATCTTCATCTTCCATTCCATTAATTGGCTTTTCAGTTCTGAAAAGGAATGCTGCACTGAGGGTTGCTGCGAGCATAGATATAGTACTAGTTGAGATGGACTTTTTGGTGATTTTATATTACAGAAGCGGCAAGGAGTTGAAGATGTCATGCCAGTGTGAGAAACAATACTAGCCAAAGCAGGATTGTCCCCCAGTATCTGTAAAACAGAGGCTTGATTTTACGGGTAGGTAGGTGTATTATTACCGTTTTGAAAATGCACCGCAACTGACCTGTAACAAAGACCTCTTCACAAAGCACCGCATCATATACAAAAATTCCTTTTCTTAATTCCCGTAAACTATCAGCAATGATACATGCAGATTCAATAGCTGAAGCATGTTTTGAAGTGCAGATGAAATTTGTGTTTTCTTGCAATTGAGCTTTTTTGAAGGGAAGTCCTGCAAAAGTGAATGACCAGGATTCGTACTTGTTCCATTTTTTGGAGGAGTTTCCGCTTGTATCGTCATTGAAAAGTGTCAATGGTACATGGAAGACTTGATGCCCGCTTGCTTGTAACCGCACAAGAGACAAATTTTGCACCGACGATCGGATATCCGCAGCAACTGAGTTCCCAAAATAATAATCTGTAATGCCATCTAAACTGACCAAAGAAGTGATAGCTTTGACCAATTTAACTATATCTCTGTCATAAACGTGCAAGCTCCCCTGTTCAAGCTTTGCCTCTTTCCCGCTTGCCAGAATTGTACCGTCCAAGCTTTGAGCAAATGTCAGAGGGACAATCCATTCATTATCATCTTGGCAATAGTACGCTTCTCCCGAAAATATATCCAAATAGGTAGCTTAATTAGGTTACCGTGGTTTGTAATTGGAAACCATGACTGTGGCTCCTGTACAGCAACTGTTGGCCCAGAGGAAATAACTTGATGTCTCAGTGCGGCTTGATGTCGCCCTGAGCGTTCATGTCGACATGCAACTGAGTATGGAAGCTTGTCTCCTTTCAATATGACTAAGCAGATACAGTATTAGAACCCATCTGCTGCTTTATTGTATGTAACGTTCGTGTCAAAGGAGCTTCCTGCGTGAGAAGACATTGCAAGATCAGTAGTTCAATGTGCTACTGATAACTCTTTATTTCGCTGGTTCCTTTCATTCAATGAGGCCATAATGGGATTGGTCATCTCGGGCCTTTTTAGACTTGCATCAAAGTGGATTCTGAAAATCCCCCGAAACAACCAATTCCAAAATCATCCACACAAAGCACATGTCTTCCAGCAGTGCCTGCTCAAACTTCCTTCACTTTGCAGCCAACACTAGGCCTGCCCCCCTAGACACTGTCACAAATTCCCCTTCACCTCTAGCAAGCAACCAGTCTCAGTTTTCTGTTCCGCCTCAACCTTCAGTTTCGCCATCACCAAGGAGCCAGCCAACCTTATTGCATGGAAGCCAAAATGACTTCATTACAGATCGAGTGATGAATGCGTTCCAGTATTCTCCTTCTAAGAAACGACGTGTAGATGCCATGAAAGAGGTTGGTGCATGTATTATCACAAATTGATTGGTGAAACTAAGAACATTCGGTCTTAATAATCCAAAGCTTCCTCCCAAAGAACTTCTGGCAGGCATTGCAGTGGGTATGCAGCTTTGCAATGAACGTGCAAATATGGACAAGTGGTTGGGTGAATTCAGGGTGTCGGTGTAGGAGGGTCTAGCACTCGGTACAATGGTTATAAATTTGAGTAGTAGTTTGAGATGATGTTTATTGCCTATTCTGAGGTGCTACCTTTATACCCTTTTCACATAAAACAGTTTGTCACGACT
>QEAP01000190.1:0-11488 GCA_006535975.1 Chytriomyces confervae
AGGTCTTGGAATAGTGTCTTCACTGTCCCCCGCAAGACCTTACACAATTGGAAGCTCTCCAAACGCGTTCTGGCAGACTTGGAACTTGATCCACCCAATGCCTTTTGTTAGAACATCTGCAAACATTTCTGGATCCGGGCAGTGTTTCATGGATACAAGGCCTTGTCAGACAAGATCACAGAGAAACATATATTTTGTGTCCAGATGTTTCGTCTTGTGGCGAAGTGCTCCTTCCTCGAGGTTGAAGACTGCACCTTTGTTGTCGCACCAGATACGGGAAGGTCCAGTTTGGGGAAACCCGAACCAGTCAAGCATGTTCTGTACCCAGATTGTTTCCTTGGCAAGAGAGCATGACGCGATGACCTCAGCAGCAACAGTTGAGTCTGCTATGATTGGCTGCCGTTTGCTAAAACTGAGTGCAGCTGTTTCACCCACACGTACCAGGACTCCAGATGTTGATCTTTGTGTGTCTGCATCCCCTGCATAGTCTGAGTCCGAGAATCCTTCCAGATCAAACCTATCTGATTTTCTGAAGACCAGGCCAAAAGGTCGCATTCCATTTAAGTACTCCAGAAGTTCTTGAGCTGCAAGCCAATGACATTGTTCAGTTTTGATAGTGTGGCGTGCCAGCTTTCCAACAGCATATTGAATTGTGGGGCGTGTGATTGTGAGGAACTGGAGGAGCCCAACCAGACGGTAGTAGTTTTGTCCCTTCATGTATTCAAGATCATCATTGGTTGGGTCCAAGACTTGGTCAAATTCCTTGTCCTGGATGCTGCGCCACGGAATTCGTCGTTCGGCTTTCGGATTTTCTAAGAACTCAGACAGGATTTCCTCAGCATACTGGTGGGTGCATGGTGGTCTTGCCCTCTGCAAAGCCAAAGATGATGCTTATGAATTGTCTGACACAGGGTTTGCGGGTTATTGTGATCTTGCTCCCAAGTGTGTCCAGCAGGTCATCCAGTTCCCTTTCCACCTGTTTGTCAGCTGCAAATGCAAAGTCATCTGCCCACACCAACACCATGATTAATCGCTGCACTCCATCCTTGATAATTTCCTTCTTGAACACCAGGGGTTCGTGGGGGTTTTGCGTCATCCCCAACAACAATAGTACAGCATCCCGATCGCGTTCCCACATCAGTGGGGCCTGTTTCTGCCCATACATTGTCTGCAACAATTCTAACACTTTCCCTTGATCCATTGCTGACACTTCCATCCCCATCAGCACCTTTACATACATTGTGCGGTCATGATCTGTTGTCAGGTGTGCTCCATTTGCGTCGCATTGTCTTGTCACCATGTTGCGTTCAGTTACCACAGAGGCCCAGATCTTCAGCGAGTTCATGTGAGGGGTGGATGCGCATGTTTTGTCGTAATCGACTCCTTGAATCTGTCTCCTCCCATCCATGCATAGTCGTACTTTTTCCTGGGTTTCCCCTGTGATGTCGTCCTTCTTCACCTTCAAGACCCAGATTGTTCCAAGTGTCCTTGCTCCATCTGGTAGTGGGACAAGACGCCACACCCCCAGATCCCAGAATTGGCTCAGTTCTTTCTGTATTGCCACTTGCCACTTTGGATCTTTTAGTGCGTCAGCATTCCTGGGGCCATTTCTACCCAGAGATTCGTTGGTGCGTTGGCTTGGATCTGGAGAGCACAGTGGCGGTCCATTGCGATACGATGCCATCTTTCTTCCAGGCCCATGCTTTGATGTTCCTCTGTACCAGAGTTGATAAACGTGATTCCTGCATCAGAGCATGCTGCCATGAATTCCTTGGGGTGGTTCTCTCCCCCCTTGTCCAGGAACCACGACTTCACTTTCTGGCCAGTGGTTCGTTCCAGCCATGCCTGTGACCATTGGAGGTAGTGAGTGGCATCACTCTTGCGCTTGAGACCAAACCCAAAATGAAACCCAAGGGCATTTGGTACAGTGATGGAGAGCCAGTAGCGGTTTCCACCGAGAGAGACATTATTGAGTGAGAATACAATGATGTCTGCGGTAACTACTCCCAGTAGGTTCTGTGGTGCATACTTGGCTCCTTCAGACTGTGGGTGTGGGATCCGGTGCATTTTTGTAATTACGCAGGATTCGCAGGTGCACGGCTCACTCTTGTCCAAGAGATCAATGTCCAGACCATCTGTTGTACCCAGTTTCATGCTTCGTTCCAGTGCTGTATCACCAATGTGTGTTCGTCGATGCCAGACGTGATTCTTCTTGCGAGTAGTCCAGGTGGGGAAGGCAGCTAAGGCCTGTGGCTGGCAGATTGAGTTTGAGATTTTGATAGGGAATAGACCCTTGTCTGATACGCCCTTTGCCATGGTTGTCTGGGGTCCATTTTCCGGGAAATGTCCAATGTTAGAAGTCATGTTGGTGTGGTTGAAGAGTACGCTCATTTGTTGTTTGCCAGTATGTCATGGACACTGAGCTGATTGTGTTTCGCATCTGGAATGTGTTCAATAGGAGGGGTGGTGTAGATGGTGTCTGTCATGTGGGTGGTTCCAGAGATTGTTCCTTCCATTCTGCTGCCTATTATACACCTGCTATCAATGCTGCCAAGTTCAACACTTCTGAATCCAACTGGAGGGACAGGTGTACCACAGCATTACCTGTTTTGGTTTCATGGATGAGGTAAAACTTTTCTGTTACACAAATTTTTTTTTACAAACTTTAAAATTTTCTTTATTTAAATTTAGATTCACTTTGAGGACTGGTTTGAGCAGTGGAGCTGCACACAACCATCCTGCTACGTTGATGGGGTCAACATGATGGTCTCAGAGGCTCGACCCTTGGACAAGGACCTGTTTAGCCACAAGTTCAAGAGAGCAGGTTACAGGTACCAAGTGGCAGTTGCACTTGGTACCAGTAATGAAAACGCCATCAATTCTTACTAATGCAAAGCCATTGATTGGGAACCACCAAAACAGAGGAAGATAGCTTTTGACCAAACTGCCCTGTGCTGGGAATTTTCCAGTTCTCGAAAGGTGGTGCACTGCAAAGCATAGAGCACATTGCAGTAAAATCATGGTGGCAAGTGATGGTTTCTATTCATGTACTTGACCTGTGAGATAAACGTGTTGATTTTCACATCTACTTTGATTCCATTCACCAATGAATGTAGCCACCCATTCCTCAGATGTTTCTCCCATCCAAACCAGTACCTTCTACTATTCTCAGTTGTAGGATCATTTCTGACATTTGCTACACTGTATATTAGTGACACTTGTGATATCCTTCCTTCAGCTCTTCATGTACAAGTCTTTATTGTAAAGAGCACAGAATACAGGGATTGTGATATTTTCAACAATTGTGGGTCTTCCCTGCTTCAGTTGCATCAACCAACCTTCTGAAAACCCCCCCTTCAATCTGCAGCAGGTTAGATGGGCTGCCCAATTCAACAACTCTCCCAGCATCCAACACCATCACTCTATCAGCATCCATAATTGTGTTGAGTCTTCATTGAAAACAATTGTGAGTTACGCAGTGAAGCAGATGCTGGTAGTCAAGATTTTCAAACCTATGTGCAATGGAAATCACTGTCGATTCACTAAATTGAGATTTGATGACTTTTTGAATCAGCAGATCAGACTGCGTGTCAACAGCAGAGGACGCTTCGTCAAGTACCAAAATTTTTGGTTTGTGAAGGATCGCTCGTGCAAGGCACATGAGCTGTCTTTGACCAACGGAAAAGTTCTGCAGACATAATTAATATGAAATGGAGGAGCCTGCATTGTGTCTGTGAACAAACCTCTCCGTTATTCTCCACTTCAGATTCAAGTTTCTCTAAACACTCAGCCAATCCTACTAAATGCAGCGCTTCCCATATGTCTGCATCTTGAAATTCATTGTAGTAGTCTAAATTGGATCGAATTGTTCCTGAAAACATGACTGGCTCTTGAGGAATTATTTGCAAACGTGATCGCAAGGTTGAAAGACCCATCAACCCAATATCTACCAGAACGAAAATTGAGAGAGGTGAATGCATGTTAATACCTCAGTTCTTATACCTTGTCCATCAATACATATACGCCCCCCTGACAGTTCAACGATTCGGAACAAGCACCCAAGTAACGAGCTCTTTCCACTCCCTGTTCTTCCACAAACTCCCACTTTCTCCCCAGCTGCAATTTTTAACGACAAGTCATTTATAACGGGCGCATCCCGACTCTCATACTTCAGCACAACGTTCTCAAACTCAATCTCTCCCCGCTGTGGCCACTCTTCTCCATCCTTGGGATCGCACTCGCAATGCGCCTCTTTCTCGCAAGGCAGCTTTGTTGCATAATGCGTGAGCCGCTCAATTGAAACCATTCCTAGGTCAAGCATTCCAGACATGAATACCAACTGCGTAATCGTGACACTAATTTGCCAAGAAGAAGCCAACGCAGCACCCATCAAGGCTTCCTTATTTCCTCCTGATCCTCCGCCGTTTTGCAAAAACACGCCGAGCAACCCAACGCCAAATACTGTCATTGCTGTGAACAGTCCGATTCGAAGGTTCACCCAAATTGATAAGCTGTCTTGCACATAGGCTGCCACCAGGGAGGCATCCAAAAGAATACGCTGACGGGCGATCGCGCGATCACTGGCACCTCGGAATGTGCGTATCGTAGAAAGGCCAGATAACGTTTCGCTTATGAACCCAGAGACGGGTGAAGCTTGAGTGACACTGATGCGCTTCAGTTCACGGAAGTTGGATCGATAAAGTCGAACAGTTTGTAAATTCAGCACAGCAATTCCAGCAATCAAAACTGCATTGGAGAATGATGTGAGCGATCTCAAGTTTTCAGTCACTGAGATAAACCAAAGCACTCAACTGAGCATGTAAGGTGAAAGCACAACCATGATAATTAGCGAGCACAATGCTCCAGCTCCAAGGTAATACACGTTCAAAAATATCCACCAGAGGTTCATGTCAATCTCCTGCACATCATTTGACAGTCGGTAGATGATGCGACCAATGGGCTTTAAGAGAGATGCTGAGTGAAAAGGTGTGATATAGGAATGGATCCGGAAGTTTCGTACCTGATTGTCAAAGAAAGACATGGGTGCGCGGCAAAGGCTTGACATCGCTTGGTGGTGAAAATTCTTTGCGGCCATATATCCAATATAATTAAGCAGCGATGAAAACAAGACTGATGATGCAAACGAAGGTGCTTCTTAGTTTCGAAAAAGATTGTGGGAAAACATACAAACCAAAGACAAGAATTTGCCCCATTGACACGTATGTGTACAAGTTTAAATATTGCGCCGAAGTCCATCCAAGCGTATCTGAAGTCCACCAGACGAGCGCATACTGCGAGAAAAACATTGTTCCGGCCAAAAGTGTCAACAAGACGAGCAGCAATATGACAAACGGCCAGCCACCACCAAACTGGTAGTACTGCCACAAATTTGAAAGTTTTACAGCCCCTCTCTCCCGATCTTCTTCTGCAACAGCCAACCCATCATTTTTCGGTTCCTTTTGAATTTCAAAAGTTTTGCCATCGTCATCCTTCACATTATTTGACTCATTTTCAGGGCTACCGAGCTGTATGGATACAAGAGATACGACTTCAGTTGGAGGAAGGGCAAAGAAAACAAAAAAAAGAAAGAAGAAAACAGACCTTCATATTCTTGACGAGTTCGGCTAACACCCCCCTCTCACGAACAGCCAAGTCCGCAAATATCCCCTGTTCCACAATCCCCCCCTCGTCAACAACGACAACATAATCGACATGTGGAAGAACATGCAGTTGATGCGTGCTCAACAGCACGGTTTTTTTACGCTCTTTTAGGCCCTTGATACACTTTTCAAATATGTGCTTTCCGACATGTGCGTCCAACGCAGCAAGCGGATCATCGAGCAAAAATATGTCAGGATCGTCGTAGACTGCGCGAGCCAATGCAACACGCGCCTTTTGACCTCCAGAGAGAGAGATGCCCTTCTCTCCAATCAACGTGTCGATTCCGTTTTGGAAATCGCAAATATCCGATGAAAGGGCGCACATTTCAACAGCGTTTTCGAACCGAGCAACATCAAAGTCATGACCAAAGACTATGTTGTCTTTCACTGAGTCGGAGTAAAGCCATGGTTGTTGAAGACAAATGGCGACAGACCCGTTAACGCGTACATTGCCGTCAGTTTTTGTCATTTGTCCCGTGCACGCTGAGAAGAAGGACGACTTTCCGGACCCTTTGTTTGGGGGGGGGGGGGGGCAGATTACTTCTGGGACACTTCCATTGTTTTTTTGTTTTTTTTTCATGAGCGACTTACCGACAGAACCAACAATGGCAACCAGGCTTCCCTTTTTCACGTCCAGTTTCCAGTCAAACAACCCAGAAATGGTCTTGTTTGGGAGAGAACCCATGTCAGCTGCCTCAAATGCTGGTTCACGAACTGTCCATTCAAAGCTTGCATGGAACGAAATGGCATTCTTGTCATCAGGAGCTGCTACCGCTTGAGTTGGATGGAGTTTGTTGGAGGAGACGGACTCATTTTCTTCAGCAGCCAGAAATTCGGTAACCCTTTTCCACGAGATTTTGCAAGCGATCAATCCCATCAGCACCTGTTCAAATCAAATGATCTTTAAGTTTCAACAACAGGAATGGTGACAAGTGTGACAGCACCTGCGGAAAGTCATTTAGAGGTTGGAAGAGCATCTGAAAGTAGGCAAGAGCAGGAAAGATCAAGTTTGCAGAAAAACTTGAATTGTGAACAGCTGGGAGAGAGTTAAATCTTAGAAAGGATACGCGTCTTTTGGACAAGGATTCGCTCACCGTAAAAGATAAAACTGCTCATGGGGATCAAAGTGGGTATGACCGAAAGAATGGCAAACACTGAGCCAATGAATGCATTGTACAAAACCAGGCTGACTAATTGGGTCGATCTGGCAGCCTCTATGATTGACAGAAAGTGCCCTTCGGCTCCTCTGAGTTTGATAATCTTAATGGCTTGAAAGGTCTCCTTGATCAGACTGATGCGTCTGTCACTTTTGGTGAGCAGATTCCTTTGAGAAGGAGTCGAGTAGTGCAACAGGAGCGACTGAAATCCAAGTCCCAATATCACAGTGGCGATGGCAGGAATGATGGAAATGCCAATGAGACTATAAAGAAGCACCAGCATTCCAATGATTTGGAATGGTATCATGACAGACTTGTGTATATTCAAAATGATGCGCATGATGGCAGGCACGTCGACATTGATCATCAGCAAAATACGACCATCGTTGAATTCCTTGCTGCTGGCAGTGGACAGTCGGAACGCCTTTTCGAATATGGCACCACTCAGGGCTGCTTTGACACGGTATTGAACATCTCGGTGAAGCTGTGCCGCGATTTGCCGAAAAACAAGTCGGCCAAGAACTTGAACAAAAAAAAAATAACCGCGTCAATAAATTGGTCACGTGATGATTGGAACCCCCCACACTCACCACAGACGAACATGGCCACCACCAGTGGTTTTGCCTCATTTGTTCCGAGGGAATCCACAATCTTTGAGATCAGAATGGGGACAGCGAGTGCGAATCCGTTCGACAGAGTGTCGCAGACAGCACCTGCCAGCCATTCCCTCCAGTGTGCCCTGAAGAGGGCCTCAAAGAGAGCGGAGTAGAAAGCGGGGTAGGAAACCTGGTGAAATACAGAAGAGAGACGTTGCAGAGATGCTGCGGCTGCAGCGGACGAGTTTGCAGGAGCGATGGGAGGAAGGTCCTGACAATTATGAACGAGTTTATGTCGCAAATGTTCCAGACACGGACAGTTTGCTCACCGTGGCATCCAGAGACGACTTCAGGCCCTTGCGCAAAAGCGGCGTCAACCAGAAAAGCGCAATGTCCATTTCAAAAGTTCTTGAACGTGAATTTGCAATCCGTGGCTATAATATCTCCCATCCAATTTGTTTTGCACTCCAGAGAAATTAATCACATAAAAAAGCTTCTGACTTTTGATTGCTGGTCTTCACAATTTAAACATGCCAATTCAATTCGCGTCAAGTGCATCCCGCGCAATCGTGTTTGCGGGTCAAGGCTCGCAACACGCTCAGATGGGGAGGGATTTATACGCAGTCAACCCGGTCGGTCTTCCGATCATCTGTCGAGGCCTCGGATGCAATCTACACGGCTTTCACGGGAAATAGCTTTCTGTCCGAGTCTGGTTTATTCATTACCCCCAAGATGTGCATCGACATCTTGTCACCGCGAAACTGATCCGGGCGTGCGTGCGTGCGCGTTTACCCAGGTCATCCGATCCGCCACTTCAAGGGCACTGCACTGGCACCCCCGCAACAACAACACTCCTCAATGTCACAGGTAGTACCAATATTTATTAATACGACCCTCATCGCATTTCTCTGATTCATGGTTTCTGCAACTTCATTTTTTAAAAACTTAATATGTAGCATAATAATAGTAGTTGGACGGAACAATGAATAGCAGTCAGCTGCTGCACAAGAGGTCCCTGATAGCACCTGGGAGCAGTGAGAGATGAAGCTCCACTTGCACACTTGACAGGAATCGTGCTGAGGCAACACATCCAGAGTCCCATAGCTGATTGGTGTGAATGGTGCAGAGACCCCAAAGCGGCAAACTTGGGGAAAAAAGTGCTCTCGGCCGGAGTCGAACCGGCGACCTTCGGATTATGAGACCGACGCTTTAACCAACTAAGCCACGAAAGCTGATGGCTTTGGAAAAAACAAAGACTATTGATTCATTACAATGACATTTTAAATCGGAACTCAAAATTAATATTTTGAGACTGAAGAAGGGTGAATGCAAGGAAGCCTTGAAGATGGGCAACACAGGAAGCTTGTAGCTGCCATTGGCAGTGGGCGTAGTGTAGTTGTATATAGTTTGACGTTACCGTGATTGGTTAAAATAGTCAAGAATTTTTGCGTTTTCTGAGACGTAAAAAAATTTGCGGGCACTTTCAAAGCGACATCAGAGCACCCCAACCACAACCGCCTGCCGCCCCCCTCGAAACCTCTGCGTAAAGCGCTTAGACCCGTACCTCCTCTTTGACTGCTCATTCTTTTGCTGAAAGAGCAAGTGGCAAGAACCGCTCCATCCATTGCCTTGGGTCTGGAGAAAAGTACTTCACCGCCAAAGCTTAGACACGATTCACTATCCCCTCGCATACCAAATCTCAACTCTGGGCGAAAGGGGGGGAGGAGAGAACGTTCTTTGGGGGAAACTCATAAAAACTACACAGCCCGGAACACAATGACGGAAAAAATGATCGGGCTACCTTCAAAAGCCAAAGCACTGCAACTCGAATATTCGTCCAACCGGCTGCATCTTGAAAAATACCCATACCTTTCCTCCAAAGACGACATGATTGAAGCAACCTATGCGACACTGCAACTGGCCTTCTCGCGGCAGATTGAGCGGTGCATATACATCCTGGCCGGGTTCATGTTTTGGCCGCATTCAGCGCTTCCATTCGGCGGGCCGAAGGGGAATCCCGGGTTTGCGCAATTCAACGGAGAAACGGCGCAAGATCTGTTGCGGTTCATAGTCACGGGGGCTGTGAAAAAGTACCGGCATATGCGTGGACGAGATGCACTGGACCTCGTGGTTGGCTCCGCGAATAAGGTTCTCGAACTTCAGCAGCTTGGAGCTAAGGATGTGATGGATGAATACATGCTGAAAGGGATGAAGAAGGCTGGGCATGTGCCGTTCTTTGGTGCCTCCTACATCCCGCCATGGTTACAGCATGTTCCTGACCAGGACTTTCAGCCGTGGGGGAAACTATTTTCCGTCAAACGAGGGTCGGTGCTTACTGAATTAAACGGATCTGAGGCTGCTGCTGATGGAGTGGGAGGTGTGCTTACTGAGAGTAGCCCCAATAATTAAATATGGATTACGGTAATCAGAAAAACACGCCGAATCTTCATCATTGCCTCAACAGCTTCACTAGTGTATCCCCAGTCCCTGCCTACCTTCACAGGCAACGCCTTCAAGCAGAGCTGTCTGTGTGAACTTCCCGTACAACCCGTACAAATTGGTAAACAGCGCGAATCCCCAACAAGTCTTTAATTCTAACACAAACGGTGTGAAAAATACAATCAGAGGTAACTGAGAAGCACAGATAAAACAAAAAATGTAGACATGAAATGGGAGGGTGAAACCATGTCCACTCGAAAAAACACACTCTAGAATTCTTCCACAGCTCTAGTTCTACTTTGACTCTGTCCTCGTACTCTAGAACCATTGTATTCCCTACCATTACCACTTCCCACAGGGACACCAGGAACCCCAGATCCGCCGCTTCCAGCTGCAGGGTTTCGAGAAGAGTTTGCTGACCTGGGTTTGTATTCGAATTCAGGAGCGTGTGATGTGGCTGCTGGGGCAGGTCGAGCATGTTCGCGCCCGCTTTGCAGCTTTTGTAGCTGCTGTTGCTGCTGCTGCTGTTGCAGTTGTAGCTGTTGCGCATTGTAATCATAGTAACCAGCTCCATCTTGATGAAATTGTTGTGGTTGCTGCTGCTGCTGTTGATGTTGCTGCTGTTGGTGTTGGTGTTGTGCAGCGTAGTATCCGTTATTGCTGTATTGGGGTTGTTGGGGCTGCTGAGGATTCGAGTAATAGTCGTTGGGAGCAGCGTAGCCTCCACCACTCTGGCTACCGTTGCGAGTTACGCCATTGTGGCTACCATCACCGTTCATTCCACCAGCACCACCATAATTGTAATCCGCAGCGGCGCGGCCGTTTCGACTGCCACCCTGAGAACCGCCGTAGCTGGGGGCACCGGCTCCAGCATATCCATTCGACGACACGGATTCTTGCAGCGGCAGAAATTCTCTCTGACTTGGTTTCACCGGGTAGGTGTTTAGGGGACTTCCAGTGCGAGGGTTTCCTTTGAACCCAGAATCTCCGTACGGCAAAACAAAAAATCCCGTCAGAAGCATGGCGATCCCAATGACACCAAATACGGCAGGTACGGCGATCAAGTACATTGGCGCTGTGGTGCCCAATGCAGTCTTGTATTCGCTGAAGCCGAGGTAAATTTGCACGGGAATAATAACGACGTAGAGGAGAAAGCCAAAGTATCTGTGAACTTGGGCCATGATGGGAGATGTGGATGCAATTGGGCTGTATCCTGCTTTCGCAACGAATCCCATGACGATTTGAAACAGGATGAGAACAATGATTGCAACTCCCGCAATCTGTTCACATATATTTTTGTAGATTTGGTTTTATGAATAGGTAAGAGGCATTTTTTAAAAATAAGGTAAGCTGCCTACGTGATGAAGAGATGAGAAAGGCGCGCCAGGCTTAAACAAAAAGGCGAGCGTCGCTCCAATTATAGACAAAAGGCCAACACCGCCCACCATGATACCAATGTGCACAGCCACCCAAGATGAGCCCATCTTTTCGCGCATATACATTGCAAAAAAAATGGCGATAGGAGGCAGCAAAACCAGCGAGATGCACATGATCAATGCATGAATCAAGACCATTGTCGC
Source organism: Chytriomyces confervae (assembly GCA_006535975.1). NCBI lineage: Eukaryota > Fungi > Chytridiomycota > Chytridiomycetes > Chytridiales > Chytriomycetaceae > Chytriomyces > Chytriomyces confervae. Next base: position 11,433 of record QEAP01000190.1, read on the forward strand.
TCGAGACATGCCTGCTGGCAATGCAATGATGCCTGAAGATCCCATCGTAATACGAC
>QEAP01000190.1:11550-44557 GCA_006535975.1 Chytriomyces confervae
AAAAAAAAAAAAAACACTCACCGGTTGGCGCCATGCGGCGTGAGTCCAATTGCGCCATTCTCGCCAAAGATCAAGGTTTCGTCAGACCAAGAAAATATAAAAGTGTTTGGAGTGGCTTCGAGACCGATGCTGAGAGGGACACCCTCTGCAGATGCCGTAATAGGCCGGGTAACCGACACAGCGATAGATGCCCATGCCGGTGCAGTGCCATTGAGGTTTGTTTTCGACCATGGTTTGGCAGGGTTTGCCTTGATTGTTGGGGCAGGACCAGTCAGGAAGGATCGAGCCTGTGACACACCAGTTGGATCGTTGTAGACAACAACCACGTCTGCAGGACCCATCTGGCGAGTGTCTGAGACGGAGGAGACGCCGAAGCCGAACCAGCCCTTTGCAGCAGAGAAGAGGGTGAACTGGACTTGGCCTGTGCCCAGGTCCTTTGTGACGATGCATCCTCTGGCAGTGGAGGCGGTTTCGAGGACAGTCTTCCCTGCGGCATCGAAGCAGAATGCAGCATGGACAGCGTGCACGAGCAGCGACAGAGCCAGCGACAGCACCAGCATGTTTTATTGCTGTATTTAAAATATATTTATTTAAATATTTAATCAGAGTTTGTTTGTGTTTATTAAACAGTTTGATTGACACGCGACTGGACTGGACTGTAAACAGCTTTCCTTTCTCGAGAAAAAGACTCGCTGCTTTCCTGTCCATCGCATGTATTTCCACGTGCTTAACTTGCCCTTGTGGCCCCAGGGACATGCTCGTGGATGGATGGATGGATGGATGGATGGATAATCTGTCTAAAAAGAGAAACAGAATCTCAACCCACAAAACAAAACGAAACGCCACGATACAACTCAATCAAGGTACCCGCGCGCTGCTTCACCCCCACCGACACCTACGCGGAAGGACGAGAAGCTTACTCCCAACTGACTCCCGTCATGCGTTCCCCACCCAGGCACTTCCAGAACACGACTCTTTGCACACAAACCCCCGTCTCTAATCGAAAAACACCCCCCACCACCCATCGCAAAATGACGACCCAAGTCGCATCTTTCCCTCACATGAACGTACACTCTTCAACCTGGCCCATCTCACCAAAGAAACGCAAGGGCACGCCCTATCGATCGCCCAAAGCCACGAGCAGCTGCGACTCTGACCTCTCGGCCGCCGTCTTTATCAAGTTTCCATTCATTCCATACACGCACAACAACGTGCACAAAGAATCCAACTCCTGCAAGACCACCATGCGTGTGAATCAGATTCCGTCAAAAAACTCTGCCGCCCCCAATTCAGCCACGTTCCCTGAACCCAGATCCATGGCCCCATTTTCTACCCGGCATCATCCAAGCACATGCACAAATTCATTAAGCGATCCCATCTCGGTGGTCCTGACCCATGACCACCAGGCCAAGATTTCCATCAGCGCAAATGTTCGCTTTGTGGGGGACTCCTTCCACGGCTCAAACCGGTACTGGTGGACCCGCGCAACAACAATCAAACCTAGTCCAGCGCTTTCTACATCATCATCATCATCATCTTCAGACTCTGGTTCACCCACCAAACAAGCCGATACCAAGGATGCAGAGAATGACTCTTCCGGGAACGCTCGTGCCTGCCCAGAAACCTCATCTCTCGAACAATCACCTCAAAGCGCGACAAGGGGTCGCGGTGGCCGCGGTCGTGGAGGTGGTCGTGGAAAGGGAAGAGGTGGAAGGGGGCGTGGTGGTGGCTGGAGCAAGAAACTTTGATTTTGTTTGTCCGATTTCACGCATCTTGGCAGCTTTTTTCCCTTGCCAATAAGATGTTTGGTTTTTATTTGGTTTTTCTTTTGTTTTTCGTTCTCTGTTCTGTACTTTTACTTGTTGCTTTTTTTTTTATTTTATTTGATGGGGTATATCAGCGTGGTGAATTTAAAAAGTCATTTTGCCATTTCAGTATTTGAGATGCAAGTTCTGTACCACCAAGCACGCTGTTATTTGAGATGCATGCTCTGTGCAGTTGCATGCTTTGTTTCAACCCATTGTTGTGCGCAAGGTTGAAGCAAGAAAGTTTGTCTTTGACTCAGCCAATCAATATATTTTTGAGAAGTTATGAACCCTAATAGAGCTAACCTATACATCGCAACCTACACCCTCTTGTTCTACAAATATAAAAAAGATATCCAGAAAACATCCCCCCCACTCGCTCAGTCATCATCCAAGTCAAATGGATCGTCCCACCGACGCCGCTGCTCCACCCCATTCACTCCCTCCCATCCCGCCCCAGCAGTCTTCACAACTGCTCCTCTCAAAAGCACTTTAAACCCACCCAAACGCGTAACAGGAACAGCCTTGTTTTCCCAATCCACAACACGCACTTTCACCGCGCCCTTCCATTTAGCGCTGTCTTGCAGGATCCCTGCCTTCTTGAACGCTTCCGTCAACGAACACGCACCTCCAAGCGTCAAATCGTCCAAGTCCATGCAGTTGCTGCAAGTTTCTTTCTTGACGCGTGCAAAGATGAACGATTCAGCTGCATATTGGTCGTGCACGTAGTATTGGATTGTAAATGGTCCGTTGATTGAGTTCTTTTTCACCGAAAAGTGCGCGTACACGGATGATTCGGCGTCAGGAACTGTGGAGGATGCTCCACCTGCAGGAGGAGGAGAAGTTGGATGATTTGCTGGTGGAGAACCCGCTGGGTTGGCCGCTGGCGGAGCGTGCTGTGGTTCAGCGGCGGCAGGAACAGCAGCACCAGCAGCAGAAGCACCAGTAGAACCCGTCAAATTGTTGACGGCGCTCATTGTGCTTGTAAAAAAGGATGAGAATCCTTTTTCGAGTTTCTTGAGCTCCGTGTTGATGGAAAAGTCTCCGCTGGCACCTTCCGCTTTTTGGACTCCGAAAAGACCGCGTTCTGTGACGACAGGCGCGTCATGTGCAGCAACTGCTGGTTCTATGCCGCGAGTTTTAATGGGTGCGGCTGGAACAGCAACTGGGGCTGCGGCGGTTGTCGCACCGTACAGAGCCAGCATTTTTTGCTGCAAGTCACGTCCTTTGAACTGCATCTCTGGATACGTGTAGTTCATAATCTTGGTATCAAACACCTCTGCAGAGCTCCAGACTGACTTTGGGTCGGCAGAGTCCTTGAATGGTGCCAATCCTTCACCGACAATCTTGGTGTCTGCGTACAGTCCATAGATTTGCTGGTACAACGCGAGCAGGCGGTCAATGTTGCAGTGGTGAAAGTCTGCATTTTCGGCGATATTTTGATTGTGAGAAAGACTTAAAAAAGAATAGAAAACAACAAATGCGCTTCAACTCACAAAAGATTGGATCGTACGATGCAACTTCTGGGTACCCCATATGGCTAAAGTGTTAAGGACAAGAGAGCAATAGATGAGTTCCACCTTCATATTGGAAGCGTTACAAGAAAGCGGAGGGGGATATGAATACACTTACCCTCCATTACCCGAAATGGTTCCGTGCACCTGATCATGCACATACTCGACAGAGTGATAGTTTCCAACACGCTTCTTGTTTCCAAAATCCATCGAGTGATTGGAAAAGTCGGCCCAATCCGTCACACTTCCATCAAACAATACGCGCACCATGGATCGCAGCTGTGGAGAAAGCTTTTTCATAGCCCTGTGTGTGTGTGTGTGTGTGTGTGTGTGTGGTGTCGAATGGGAATTTTGAGTCAGAGAAATCCCCCCCATCTCGTTTTTTTGATAAAACAAAAAAACTCAGGCAAACTCAACTCTTTCAAACTTGCAACATTGGATTTGGCGTCCGCGTCCTTTGACATTGGGAACCGCACCGTGTTTTTAAAGTTTTTCAAAGGTCCCAACTCGTTTGGGAAAGAAGCGCGAAACTCGGCCGGGATGGCGTAGCTTGCAAGGGGGTTACGGATTGTCGCAGGCTTTCCCTCGGGTGCCATCTGCACAGACACTGTTTCAAGCACAAAGATGTCTGGCACGCCCGCAGCGAGGTTTTCCTTGGTAGCCCAGTCCCAGTATCTGCCAAAAAGTAAATTTGTTTTGCATTAGGTAATGTTGACAATTTAAGGCTGGGGTAAAAAAAAATTATTTACGGGAAACGGATTGTCTGAGCGGCTTGAAGCCATGCTTGAGTGTCCTTCGTGTACCGCTTGGCAATCTCGACAGCGGCTTCGATGATCAGCATCTCAATCAGGGCAATGTACGGTCTGCGGCAACGGGCCCGTGTAAACAGCCCGCGCAATTACAAAAACGAAACTGGCAGAAAGTCACCTGTGCCAGGTCGGGAACAGAGCGGCTCCATGAACACTGCAGAACGCGGGGGAACAAAAAAGATCAAAGCACTTTATCAATACACTGATTGGTCGTTTTACACACTGGGGGAGGAAGGAAAGGAACCTCACCAGTAGCCACCGTTTGGCTTCTTCATTGGGAATCCATCGTATTCAAGATTGGGAAGTCCATGGATAGCAGATACCTGCGCATACGACTTTGGGTCTTTACTGTCTCTTGCTTGGATGACGGCGAAAGCCTGGAGAAAGAGCGAGGCTTGCTTCTGATCGGCAAAGAAGGTGAGGACCTCTTTCCTTGGAGCCACTGTTGTATGCGTATCAGTTGGGGAAGGGGAGTTAGTGCTCTGCGAGTAATGGACAAGGCGAGATCGTTGGGGCAAGACAAACCGGCGTTTCCGGAGCGGGGAATGAAGACCATTTTCTTTACAGAGTTTTTATTTTTAGTGACTGCTTCCCTTGTAAATTGATGAGAATTTATAGCCACACGTGATTCAGACACACCACAACCAACCCAGCACGATCAGACACGGTGCATTTACTGAAGTGCGTGTGTGATGAAGTAAGGTGGTTTATTAAGAATCCAACTGGAAGAGAAACAACGGAGTGGAGAAACAAGAAGGTGAGATGGTATCCCTAACATCAACACTACTTCTTCAAACAAAAAGTCCAGATGCAATGCCTCCTACAGCCAAACCCGCAGTCATAAACCACACCAACGAGTCTGAAGCAAGTCCCTGGGCCTTTGCACCTTCCGATACAACTTCTCTTGGACCCCGCATAAACGTATTGCTCGCAACCCAACCATTCGTAAGACCCATGGTAAATATCAGGGTCATGAATCCAAAGTCCCCAAACAGCCGTGGAAACATGGCCGGGTTCTCGGGTGTTGAAGGGACGTTGCAGAGAAGCAACAGTGGAATAAACACGATCCGTGCAATTGAGAAGCGCAGTAGTGTGTCCTTGTTAGTGATGTAAAATCTTGGGAATCCAGGCAAGAATTTGCCAGTCAAGTCTCCGAGGTTAAAGATGATAAACATGAGGGCAACAAACACATTGTCTTGAAGCATGTGTGGTACATTTGCGTCCAACCGGTGGACAGATTTGATGGACGCAGCGAGCGCGGGGAAGACAGCCAGAGTCACGACAAAGTTTATGAAGAGGGAGGCAGTGAATTCTTTGATTGCCAAGTTGATATTTTTGGCATTTGGAACAGTGGTAGTGGAGACTAAAGGGCTGGACTCGGAGACGGCATCGTTTGAAAGCACCTCATCATCATCACGATGCCGTGACACCGAAGACGGGGGTGGCAGCATGCGCAAACCAAAAATGGACAGTACAGAAAGCAAAATGCTGACGAGGAAGGGTGTGACGCTGCTTGACTGTTGCTGATCCGATGCAATTCTGTGATCGGGATCGCTGCTGCTCCACACAATCGCAAAGCTGATGAAGCTAGGCACAAGCCCCGCAATACCCATTCCAACCGAGGCCGCCTGTGTGTAGATAGGCTCATATACAGAGAGCACGGCCATGACGGAGGCCATCAAGGCGGCAGCAACAGCACTCTGGAGATGAATCACAATGAGTCATGGGTCATGGATTGAAGGGTATATAGCTCTTACCACACCAACACAGACAAGCACGGCTGTGAAGAAGGGCACGGGTGTCCAGTCGCTACGCATCAGCAAACACGCGAGGGCAAAGACGGCGCCGTTGAGTACGACTCCCGCGCGCGCACGCACGAATGGGCGCATGAGGATGCCATAGTTTACAACGAGCGGTGCGGCCATGAGTAGAGACAGCGTCGCGAGATTTGCAGCGTTGAAGACGGACGAGAAGCGTGCCTCGAACGTACTCTCGAGCGGCGTGCCGGCGAGGCGTTGTGCAAACACGTTGTGGGCGGTGATCCAGCTGTTCCAGGCGATGAGCGACGTCATTCCCAGCACCAGCGACACCAAGTACAGTTGGACGTCCATTTCAAAGGTCTTGTTGCTTTGCAGTTTGCGCCTTTATTACAAATCACGGCAAAGGTTAAAATGTAACGGCAGAAATATTCCTTATTTTACTTAAATATTTAAAGCATAGGGAAAATGAACAAACGGCCGCCCTCTGAGCTCACAGACGGAGCCTCCAAGAAGGCCAAGACTGAGCTGCCAATCGACAAGGACCAGGTCAGTCGCAACTCGTTTTGCAACGTCTCACGTCCAATTCGCTCGCGATCCCACTGACTCAGCACACTTTTTTATAAACAACACCCACGCTCCACATGCACTCCAAATGCACCCAATACAACACTCAATATGTTCCTCTGAAACGCACCCATCAGATTGCGCAGCTGATTGCCGAAAAGCGGCGCGAGATTGCAGCCAAAATGGCGGCAATGAGCAAATCAAGCGCAGCCGCAATGAACTCAAACGCAGCAGTCGCTGCCGCACAGCAACGCGCACAATCGAATGTCGCGGGTTTGGCAAAGAGCGACATTCAGCGTCGCATGGATGAAGTCGCTCAGCGCATCAAGAACACGATGCAGTCGCCGAATATTCCAGTTAAATATTTTGATATTTATTCAAGGGATTTGCTTGATTCTGCTGTTCCTCTTTTGTTTCTATTTTTCTTTATTTTTTCTGTTTATTGATGTGTTTTATGCACGCATTTATTTCACAGGCGTCCATCGCGGATCCAACAAAAAAGGGTCTCAAAATGGAAGTGCATCCGTTGTTTGATAAATCCGGCGCCGTTGATGTCGACAGCATCAAATCCATGTTCACGAAATCGAACTTCAGCACAACAAAAGCGAACCAACGCGCTGCAGTAGCCACCACGAAAGATGCAATCACGCCTGCAGCAGCAGCCGCGGCCGCCGCAGCTCGAGTCATGGAAAAGGAAGCCATCAAAAACAAGGACCCAAACATTCCTGATTCTGAACCGATCGACACGAAACCTAAAACGTTGGAACTTATTGAACCGCCATCCGACTTTTTTGATCCCATGAAAAACCCGTATTTCGACCCAAAGATTGCTGCAAGAGCGTCCATGCCAAAACAGCGCATGGCCGGGAAAGCGTTCAAGTTTATCCAGAAGGGGAAGTTTGTGGACCAAGCCAACAAAATTAGGCAGGCTGCTGTGTTGGAAAAGTTGAAGGCGGATATTGCTGCGAATGTCAAAAAGTCGGGAATGGCTGTTGAATTGGACATGGTGTCTGATTTGTGTGTGCGGGTATGTTGTCTTTCCGCTTTTCGCCCCGACCTCATTATTTCCCTCAACTAATCTGTTTAATTATTCCAGAGAGAACCTCCCCCGGCGGTGGAATGGTGGGATGCGCCTCTCCTTGGCCCGGAGCTGCCGTATGACTCGTTTACCATTACATCGGAGCATGCAGCAAATGTTCTCTCAGATCTGATCCAACACCCAGTCCCAATTCAACCTCCCGCCGACCTCGGTCCACCACCCCCTAAACCCCTAATGCTCACGAAACAAGAGCGCAAGAAATTGCGCCGCCAACGCCGACTTGAAGCTCAAAAAGAAAAACGCGATAAAATTCGAATCGGTCTTTTGCCTCCAGATCAGCCCAAAGTGAAGCTATCCAACTGTAATTTTTTTTTTTTGACTTTTGACTTTTGACTTTTGACTTTTGACTTTTGACTTTTGTTGTTATTTCTGTCAATATCTGACATAATTCATACCCCCCAATCCAAATAGTCACACGTGTTCTGGGAGTTGAAGCAGTACAAGACCCAACCAAAATCGAAGCACTCGTACGTGCACAAATGCGGCAACGCCAACTCAAACACGACAAGTACATTGCCGAAAACAAACTCACTGCCGAACAACGGCGCGAACGAACGCGTCTCAAACTCGTTGAAAACACGCACGTGCTCGTTGAAGCCGCCGTGTTTAAAATCAAATCGCTGAAGCGCCCGCAACATCGATTCAAAGTGGATGTGAATGCGCAGCAGCTGTTTTTGAGTGGTGCTTGTTTGATGCAACCGAGAGGAGATTGTCTTGTGGTTGTTGAGGGCGGGAACCGTGGAATCAAGCAGTACAAAAAGTTGATGATGCGGCGGATTGATTGGAGCGAGAAGGCTGAAGACGATGAAGAGGAAGAAGGAGGGGGTGGAGCCGGGGAGGACGATGATGGCGAACCGAATGAATGTATTTTGATTTGGGAGGGTAAAATCAAAAAGAGGCTGTTTAACGGGTTCAAAGTGATTGAGTGTCGCACGGAGCGAGAGATTAAGGATGTTTTGGAGAAGGCGAGTGCGAGCCACTATTGGGATGCCTCCAAGCATTATACTGCAGAGTCGCTGTAAAGTTTCTCGAGAGAAGGAAAAAAAAATGACAAGTTTGATGAGAATAAATGGCAACTTGGGCATACGCTGCTATCTCGCGTCTTGATTTAGCTTCTAATCGAGCTGACTTCCTTCGCATCAACTTGCGGTGGTGTATTTTGTTCATCCTTAGGTTTGAGTATGGCACTATACCTTTCGCCGGTGACACTAAGGATACTGAACAGATGGGATATTTTATTGTAACAATGATTCGATGCATTTCCTTCTTCGAGCGATCAGCGTTGGAACCCGCGTTTGCCGGCTACCAAGCCCGTTTTGTTAAAGCACAATGATGAAGAACAAGCAGAGGAAAAACAAAAAGCTGAAGGACGCGATCTGTGTTGATGATATGTTTAGTTAATAGGTGAATGAAAGACGCTGCCAAGTGTACAACTCACGTAAAAGTATGCATCCGGAACTGAACCACACGTAATGAAAAAAAACCACAACTGTCAGCACACTGCTTCCAAAAATCCGCCACAAAAAAAAAATGGAAACGCTTACCGAAAAAGTTTACGACAATCACACTTGTTGCTCCGTATACAAACAAAAACATTCGAAACGCTTTTCCAGAAACCGACCAGCCACTCGAACTTTCAAACGCGTACGCAAAGTTCCGCAGCGCCGGATGCTGTTCGCCAATGCGCGGCGAGTCCTCCGAACTGGAACTCGAGAGAAGCGTAAACAACACCGCATCATCCGATTCCAGTGCATTCTCGCGAAAGATTGCGCGCACGCTAGACTTCATCAAAAAGTCATCATCCGACGCGAGGTATTCAGCAAGGTAGTATAACTTTTGAGGGGTTGAAGATGCTGGCGAATCCATCTTGATCACGGTTGTGGAAGGGCTTGAATTCTTGCGCTGCTTTAATGGGCCGTTGTGATGATGAGTATCTACATCGCAGTCGTTGTTGTTGGGTTGGCGGATATTTTCTACCTGGAAGGATTGAAGCCACTCTTCAAAGCTCAGGACCTTATTTCTGCCGAAATCGTTGACAAACGAAGATACTCGCAGCATTCGCTGGGATGAGTTTCTACCGTTAATGTCGGACTGGTATCGCGTAAACAGGACTTCAAAGTCGTTGCAATAGTCCACTGGTAGCGCTGATTCATCTTGGCTGCCCTTCAAGAAATCAATGAATTTATCGAGTTGCGCCAGGACCGTGCTTGAGTCACTGTTGTGTGTGCCGGGATCGGCGCCGAGCTCTTCCAACGTGTTTTGGCGTTCTAGGCTTGCTTCACCGTCGATTCTTTGTACTGCCTTTGGAGAAGAAACGAGGCCATCTGGCTTCATCATCAGCCGCAGTCGGCGCGAGGTGGATGATGATTCGATCCCAGTCAGTTTCAGGAAGCGGTGCACCTTGCCCGAGAGTCTCTCGGCAATGGCAATTAGAATCTGGTCTTCGGCGGAAATCGGAGAGGGAATGTTTTTGTTTTGATCTTGTGCTACCGAGGATGCAACCGAGACAGGATGAGCGGTTCTGTTTGTGGCTATGGCGACGTTGACGGAGAGTGCCTTGATCACTGGATGGAGATTTCGGAATTAGGGGCAGCAAGTTTTACAGAATACAAACACTTGGATACGTACCGTAGTAATGCACATCCCCGATGATGACCATATTGTTTAACGGCTATAAATACCAAAAGTTACTAACGTCAACTGAAAGCTCAGGGCACTCACGTTTTTGGCCTTCATTCGGTGGAGCAATCCTTCCTCTGGCTGAGTCCTGAACAGCACTTTATTGATATGATGCGCTGAGTAGTAGGAATAGTAGAAGCGCGTTTCATCTTGAGGATCCACCGTCGTAACTCGCGCGAGCAGAAAGTCTTTTCCTTTGGCCGCGTGCATCCGAATCATCTTTTCGTACGAATCCAGTGTGAAGGGGTCCTCATCCATGGAGTCAATTACATCCACAATCGGACGTCCCTTATCATCCACACCCATCGTGACCATGGGAGGTTTGATTGGAAGCTCAATGTCTCGCACGTCGCGTAAGCACGGCGAATCTTCCTCCTCCGGATTCGCTTCCTGCGTATCTGGCGGCAACCCTACGAGCTGAATGAGTCTTCCATCTGTGATTTCAAGCAGCGAAACCGGGGTAGTGATTTTTAAATTGTTTGTGGTAGTAGCCGTGTTTGAGATTTCTGGGGACATGTCGGAAGTCTTTGGAATTGCAATGCTCAGCTTTTGTAGAGGGATGCTGGCGGTGGACTTGTTGTTGTTGGTGCTGTAGTCTACGCTGTCGGCATCGGAATCCGAGGAGGGCAGTGCGTTGTAGCTCATCGCTCGTGCTTTTTTCTTTCTTGAAATGCGCGCAAGGCGATTGGCTGAGTTGCTTTTTTCATAACAGATTTTGAACAATGGCGGCAAAAAAGCCGCCAATCAGGGCAATTGTTCCAGATCAAAAAAAGCCCACCCAAAATACAAAAAAAGACATATTGGCATATTCAAGCTTTGCCTTTTATTATTGCGTCGTCCTTTCGGCTCAGACTGGGGATATATCGCACTGATTTTCATGACTGCCTTCAATGGCCGAGTTGGCCATTTAAGCAGCTTGGTAGACGCGTCGCCGAACAGCATGAAAAGGGCTTACGTCTTCATTCGATGCCTCTGTTTTGGTCCCATATACGTCGATCCTTGCTTCGAACCATGCATTTTCGGGTACTCCTGTATGCAGTTTGATTCACGCGCGTGATTGGTGGGGTCAGCTGGGAAAGAAGCAAGCATTTGACTTGTTATCGCACATACTGTATTTCACCTTCAAGGTTGAGGTGCCATGGCAGCGTATCTCTGCCTGAAAGACCTGCATCAACGGTGTTGTGTAACATCTGGGACCCACACAAGTGTTATGAAATGATGATACCAAGATTTTGTCAACGTGCATCGCACTGGTAGCTCAGTGGTAGAGCGTGGGACTGCAAATCCTGAGGTCACGGGATCAACCCCCGTCCGGTGCTTTAGTTTTGCTGATGTTGACCTTTTCGATGCACCTCTTTTCTTGTCAATCAGCAAAACCCATGTCGTATGATGGATTCGGCGAGTACATGGCCATCAAGCTGGACAAGCAGCAGAAGCAGCATGCAGAGTACCTGCAGAGCGGTGGCAGCTTGAACCAAGGCACGCAAAAGAGCCGAGTGCTGGACGGGGTCACAATGTGGTTTGACGGGCTCCTCGGACACGGCGAGGGCGATTCTCTGCTGGACATGAAGAGGCTCTGCGTCGAGGTTTGTTGAAGATGGACGCCTTTCTTCAGCTGTGACGCCGCGAGGCAGTTGACCCGCTTTGTTTTCTCGCAGCATGGAGGGGTGGTCATTGACATGCTCACGCTGAACGTGACACACATTATTGCCACGCATCTGACGGACAGGAAGGTTGAATTCATTCGTTGCGTTTATCTTCGGGTATTGCCGCTAACTCGGGTGTTTTGCTTCAGATTGAACTGTGGAAGAACCGAAGGATCGTCGATCCGGCTTGGATCCATGAATCTTTGAAAGCGGGCCGCTTACTTCCATGGCAACGATACGGCCTCATCCAAAAGAGCAGAGCTTCTTTGTTTGTGCCGGTTCTGGCGCAGCGCGCTTCCACTTCAGGAACCGTCTCTTCAGCTTCATCAGCACCGCGCCAAAATGAAACGAATGTCGATACCGGCGCAGCAGCACTCGATCGAATTGAACAGGAAGCTGCCCAGTTTAAACAAAGCGTTTTACAGTCTGGGAAACCACACAGCCCATCGAAAGGAAGGACGTCACGCAGCATGGAAGCGACACGATATGGGGCACCAAAGCTGCAAGACCCCAACCAACCCAACCGCGAATCCTCCGATTTTGCCATGAAAAACAGTGCAACGAGTGCAGGATTCCTCACAAAATACTACGAGTCCAGTCGTTTATCGAAAATATCCAACTGGAAAAGCGACCTGCGCGATTTCGTTGTTCAATTACAGTCAGAAAGCCCTAAACCTGCTGCCACCAAACCTGGTTCTCTGAAAACAATCATGCATATCGACATGGATTGTTTCTTTGCGTCTGTCGCGATCCGCGAGCGGCCTGAATTGAAAAACAAACCTGTGGTGGTATGTCATTCGCGAGGAACGGGGGCCGAGTTTAACGAAGCGGGACCGCAAGATGGATCCTCGAATACCAACATGTCCACCTCAGAGATTGCGAGTTGCAATTACATTGCACGTAGACACGGTGTCAAAAACGGCATGTTTCTTGGAAAAGCGCAGCAGCTTGTCTCGCAGTATTATCAGCAGCAGCAGCAACTTGCGAATTCGGAGGGAAGAAAAGTGGACGAAGAATGCCATCCAACCGTGTCTTGTGTTCCGTATGACTTTGAAAAATATGATCAAGTTTCCAAGGCATTGTATAAAATCCTCTATGAAATGGGGGATGCGTTGATGGTTGTTTCTTGCGATGAGGCGTATATTGACGTCAGCAGCAAAGTTCTGGAACGCGGAGTGGGGCAAGAGTTGATCCTTGCCGAGAAGATAAGGGAAGATGTTTTTCTTGCAACTGGATGCACGGCATCTGTTGGGATTGGAGAAAATATGGTCATTGCGCGCGTGGCCACAAAGAAAGCGAAACCGAATGGAGCGTTCATGATTTCAGGCGACCAAGTGGAGCAAGAATTTTCATCACTCTCTGTTGGGGATTTGCCTGGTGTTGGATATGTTTTGAAAGCGCAGATGGATGATCTCGGAATTCGGACGTGTAAAGATTTATCTCTGCTGAGTGCTGCCAAATGCAAGGAGAAGTTTGGGGACGCTGTCGGTACGTACTTTCTATTAAGGATGACCAACACTTTCGCGGCACCTGAACCCCATTTGAATCAACAGGTTTGAAGCTATACCAATTCTGCAGAGGCATTGACAACCGCCCTCTCGAAAACAAGAGTCGTCAAACAGTGGGCGCGGAAGTTAATTGGGGAGTGCGCTTTCAAACAACCGAAGAAGCCCAAACCTTTATCCGCGAACTATCTGCCGAAGTGTGCACTCGTCTCGATAAATCCGGAGTACAAGGAAAACACATTACTCTCAAACTGAAAAAAAAACTCTATGACGGGGAGCCACATAAATTTCTTGGATGTGGTCCGTGCACAGACATGTCGAAATCTAAATCTGTGGAAATGCCGATCGCGAATGTCGCGCAGATGGCGAAAGAAGCGTTAGCTTTATTTCGAGATCTGAATGTAGCTGCGCCGGATGTCCGTGGCGTTGGAATTCATGTCTCAAAGTTGGTGAACAAGGGAGCTGCTTCCAAGGGTCAGACTATGTTGCGATTTACGAGCAGTGATACCAAACCAGCTTCTTTCGGCAGCGTAAGGGACGAAGAGGAGGATAAAAGCAAGAGCAAATCTATGTCAAATCTTGCCGACGAAACAGACTTTCCAGTTGCAAAGAAACCTCGAGTTTCAGCACCATCTGCTGATACACTGTTTCCTGCTTCTCAGATTGACTGGAGTATTTTGGAGCATCTTCCTCCAGACATTCAGGCGGAAATCTTGGCACTCAGGAATCCATCGCAACCTGAACCACTCGCGGAAAAGGCGCTTGACAAAGTGAATGAACCGGAACAGCATCCTCGCAACATACCCAATCTAAAACATGAACTAGAGCCGCTGAATTTGATTGGTCGAACTACGTTTTCAGAAGTCAGTGCGCTATTGAAAGATTGGGTCGCATCCACACATTCACCGCAACTCCAAGATGCGCTACAACTGCGTGAATTTTTAAAAGCGCTTACTTTGAATTGGGAGGGAGAGCTGTGTCTGAATGTTATTCGGCAGTTGGGCAGAGCTGTGGATGGGTCTCGTTGGAAACGGGATGAAAAAGAGGGATGGATGAAGGTGGTGTCTGTTCTGAAGGAGGACATTGGAACATACTTTGAGGTCACTTATGGATCGCGACCAAAGATGTGATTGTTCTTGCCAAGTCCGTGGTTGATTTCCTATTCGTTTGTAATGCATATCCAGTTCCCATACAAACAAAAAACAAGCAGCGAAAAAGGAGTTGGAGAACCTGGGCATTGATCCCAGTGCCTCTCGCATGCTAAGCGAGCGCTCTACCATTTGAGCTAGATCCCCTTGTTTTTCTTAAAAAACAGGCAACCTACCACTTAATTTACAGCAGTTTACCGTTAAGCGAAGGTAAATATTTCACCACCTGGAAACGGAAGGTGTCGCAAAAAAAAAAATGAGCAGCTCGCGAACAAAAGCCGGACCGCCGCCAAACATTGTTCTTCCACCCTTCAACAACAAGGCACATCTCCAATCCTGGGCATGGGCACACCCAACACCGTCGAAAACCGCCTCTTTGGTGGCACGGGCACATTCATTGCTAAGGTCCCTCGGCGCCACCGGGTTACATGCTTCCGGTCTGACCCGACAGACACGGCCGCAAGCGCCCACTCCGAGTGGAGGTGTGGGGACGAGTGTGGGCGCCCTGTCTGATACCATTATGGACGCGTTGCTGGGGAAGGGTTCGGCACAGCCCAAATGGCCCCGGATTGCTGTTGTGGGAGTGCATGGCTGGTTCCCTGGATGGCTGATTCGCAATGGTGAGGCCCTCTTTTCGCTTTATTGATCTGTGGTGTCTGATTGACCTTTTTGTACGACGCAAGTCGTGACAGGCCGGCCAACTGGCACGTCGCAACGATTTGTGGAAAAGATGGAACAAGGTCTGAGAGTCATTGATGGACTGTCGTGCTGCCTTGCGAGCTTACTGTTTTGCTGTTTTGTTTTCCCCATCAGCATAGGTGTTAGACAGTTCTATCTCGAAAAGTATGACATGAATTTACCCCCAAGTGCAATCACATCCATTGCTCTTGAAGGCCATGGGAAAGTGGAGGATCGTGTGGAAAAGCTGTATTCTCAAATCATGCGCCCTGAGTATGGATACGCACAAATTCTCCGTGATGCTGATACGATTATGGTTGCGGCGCATAGTCAAGGATCGCCAGTATCTGTTATGCTCTTTGCGCGCCTGATTCGAGAGGGACTTATCAATACGGATAAACAGAATATCTGTATATGTGAGTTGTTTCTATTTTCGAGGGAGGAGACGCTGTGCGCTGATACAGCCGCAATAGTATTAATGGCAGGAATTTCTCATGGTCCTTTCCCGCACCTCAAATCGAGCGTTGTGGTAAAATACGTGGAAGCAGATGCAGCAAGGCAATTGTTTGAATTCAACGACCCAAATTCATCCGTATCCCGACTGTACCATGCAGCAATTGGACAAGTTTTGAATGCAGGGATTCGAATATGTGCAGTAGGATCTTGGTATGACCAAGTTGTTCCCCTCTATTCCGCCACACTTCACGCGTTCAACCATCCCTCCATATACCGCGCCATTCACATTGAAGGGTCTGACTATGCCCCAGACTTTTTGTCACATCTTGTCGTGTTTGCGCTTCGGTTAAGAAACGCGGGGTTGTCTGATCGCGGGCTGCTTGTCTATTTGAGCGAATTTTTGGCGGGAAATGTGTATGGATTTGGAACGCAGGGACACAGCACGGTGTATGAAGAGCTCGATACGTACATGCTCGCTATATCTTGGGCCATGGGATCGCGTATTCCATACAGTTATGCAAAAATGAAAAAGACATTCAGCGAGGAATCCAAGAAACTTGTTTGCAACAACCCGTATGATCCATTTGAACCAGCAAGCGGCGGAGGAGGAGGAACCGGAGGAGTTGGAAGTTCGCCGTCTTCATCTGATTTACTTGTGCCGTTCGAAGCACGCGTGAATGATCCGCTCCCACCATTTATACCGTCACG
Source organism: Chytriomyces confervae (assembly GCA_006535975.1). Taxonomy (NCBI): domain Eukaryota; kingdom Fungi; phylum Chytridiomycota; class Chytridiomycetes; order Chytridiales; family Chytriomycetaceae; genus Chytriomyces; species Chytriomyces confervae. The sequence goes on from QEAP01000190.1 coordinate 27,922, forward strand.
CGAAAACCCAATCTCGGATTTATTGATCACGGTGGATCCAACGTATCATGCGAAATTCTCGGCGCCGCCGGGGAAAGTGAATCCTTATTGGTTGCCGTGGATTCTGGCGCAAATCACGTCGGACCCGCATGTGTATGCGAATGAGCATTTGAGGCCGCATTTGGATGAAGTTGTGCGGTTGTTTAATGAGTGGGAGCCGTCTGGGAAGCAGTTGAAGGAGTTGCAGTATCGGTTGGAGCCGTTACGGAGTCGGCTATAAGCGGTTGTGGGAATAAGACGCGGTTTTAAATGTTGGGAAATAAGGGATGAATAAATACGAGAAGAAGAAGCATTACGTGTTTGGTATCGTGGGTCGTGGTCCATATTAATAATCCCACATTTTACGTGTGGATGAAGTGACAAAAAACACCATAAATAAGACATGGCATCTGGACTTCCCAACACGGCACAGATCAGCGAAATGGCTTCATCCTGGATGGGCAAACTATCACCCTTCGCATCAACGGTTGCCGGACAAGCGTCACGCGGACTCAGTCAGGGCTTGCAGGTACAGACTCAGTTGATCTCAACAACCCCCCCACAAAACTAACTATCACGTATTAAAAACAGTACACCAAGGAAGCCATGGGCCAATCATCCGACACAACCGAACTCCCAGACGCATACAAGCAACTCGAGACGCAAGTGGACGCCATCAAGGGCCTGCACGAGCATTTCCTGCGAGTGTCTGTCAATTTCACCCGTAAAGCGTACGACTACCAGCCACCACTGACAGATACTGCTCTCAACTACGCTTCGACCATGAAGAATGGCCTGACCCACCTCATGAGCGGTTCTGCACCGCCGGCTGTGGTGGATGATGTGCCACCTTCCTTGCCGCATGCGCTTGCGAAGGCGGCATCTGGATCCAGAGAGGGACTTCCACCTGCCGAACCATTGAGTTGAGTTGATCACTTTTGGTTGTGAGGGATTTTATTTGATGCCAGCCGGATCTGATACCAATGTTTTTCTCAACAAAAACAACAGACAATGCGCTCAAAAAGTTTGCGGATGCGCATAACCGAGTTGGAGACGCACGCGTGAAGATGGTGAGGGGATCCCCATGAGTTTCGTTCGCACGGTGTTTTTTTTTCTTGTATTCTGAACAGGGTTCAAATTATTCCCAGGCCGACGAAATCACCACACGCTTCCACCAACCATACACCACCACGCTCAACCAACTCATTGCGCACTCAGTTGTGAGTGGCATACTCTGTTGTTTGGTTGCTTGGATACTAAATACCCATCGTTTTTTTTTTGAAAAAGAAAGCACGCCGTAATGTCATTGCCGTCCGCCTCAACTACGATGCGGCGCGTGCCAAGCTCAAGGCTTCCAAGCCGGAAGACGAAGCCCGCCTTCGCGCCGAAATGGAAGCCACTGAAGACGAGTTTGTATCGGTTGTGGATGACGCGATGGCAAAGATGAAGCTGGTTGTGGAGGCACCGGAGCCGCTCAAGAACTTGTCGGACTTGGTCGCTGCCGAGTTGGCGTACTTTAAAACTGCGCACGAGGCGTTGGCGGAGTTGAGCCCCGAGATTGACGAGTTGCAAGTGACGAACGAGGCTCTGCTGAGACAGAAGTGAATGCAGTGTTGGTCTGCTCCCATTTATACTGGTCTATGTTTTTTTTCAATGTGTTTCGTCTGACCCAGCGACTTGTCTGCTGTCAAAAAAAAAGAATCAACGATAATTTTTTTTCAAATGAATCCAAATGTGGATGCGTTTGTCCCGTCCTGCGCCGCCCACACACCAGCACCACCAACATCAACCACACCGCACAAACAGCCACTCCATAGACCCAATCCGCTAGCACAAGAGTTTAAGCCAGCACGCGCGTTGGAAGTCAGCACAAACTCTTGGGACGCCGAAAGCCAAGCAAGCCGAAACTGGGCCAACGCCAACCCAGGCAGCAGCAGCAGCAGCAGCAGTCCTGTGTACAAACCAAATCCGCTTGCGCAAGAATTCACTCCATCTTCTTCTTGCATTTCTCCGAGCGGCTTCAGCAGTGTGGGCGGCGGCACACGGGTAAGTCGGGTTTATGTGAATCCAACGCGAATTTTGAGCGGTGGAGTCGAGAAAACGGTAAACATGCTTGCCATGAATATTATACTTACGCACGCATGTCTTCACACATCTTAACACACACCATGCTTATTCATCCTTTTCTTTTCGCTGTCTGTTTACGTAGAAACTGACGCCAGAGGAACTCGCAAAAAAGATGGACCAAATCCGAGTTCAGAATATCGAAATCCAGAAACAGCGCCAAGTGAGTCACTGAGATTTTATGTTTACTCCACTGCTATACTGATTCACACGTCTTACGCAGGCTGCGGATGCGGACCAGGCCCAGTTTGAAGCAAACCTGGAAGCACAGCGAAAACGCGAACACGAAATTCAGGAGCGCAATCGGAAGGCGCTTTTTGAACTCAAGTACTTAGTTTATTTACTTTTTTAAAAGTGTTGTCAGATTTGGCTCATACTTTTTTTTTTTTCTAATCAGTAAAGAACGCGAAGCCAATGCTCGCAGAAAAGCTGAAAGCATGACAGCAAGAGAATGGGACATGCGTAAAACTTCCACGCTGCATGCTCCGTTTCACGCCCCACCCGCGCGCGAGCTTGCCTTGAAAACAGACGGCCACTTTCAAAAGCTGAATAGGCCCAGACTTTCAAACGACAAAAGTGCTGCTGGGAACAACCCAATGGAACGAATGCAACAACGCCAAGATTCTTTGGCATCTTCACCGGCGACTGGTTCTCCCTCTTTGAACGAGTTTACAAAGAAGAATCGTAAAGGCGTTTCGCGTATGCAGAATGGCAGTTACGTGACGAGTATCTCGAGGGAAAAGGTTTGGAATGGTGCTGGAAACGCGAGGCGCAAAAGTCACGACAAGGGAACTGTTCCCAAGAGTGTCGATAGTTTAACTGATGTGCAGAGTCAGAGCGAGAAGGTCGCCGCAACCTTGCAATCCTCAGAGATTGGTATCGAAATGCCAACTTCCAACCTGTGAAATGCTTGGAAAACATAAAAATATCCTGAAAATAATATTAAATCACGTCAGCTTTCATAACCAATGCTTACATTAAAAGAAACTCTCCGGAAATGGCAGCACCCATCCCTCTTCCAACCCCATCCCGGACCACCAGCGACAGCATCTCGGGCTCCGTTATCGTGGCCACTCCCGACGAGGGCGACGCCTTCCCGAGCAACTCAACGGGCAATCGCGGGAAACGGGTGCGCTTCTCAAACTGGTTCTCCGAAAGCTTTGGCGCCGCATCGGCCTTTGAACGCATTTCTCCGTCAACCTCTCCGGTTCAGTCACCGAGTGCTGTCAGCGACAGCAACAACAACAACAGCAGCAACGTGGCGCCGCTGAGTAGTCGTCAGCAGGGCTTGGCGAGTTCGACGACACCGATTTCTTCATCAACATCTCAACCGCTTGATGCGCATAGGAATTTGGATGTTGTTGGGAATGGGAGAGATTCGGAAGAGAGGGAGGTGGTGGATGATTTGGCTACTTCGACGCCTCTTCAGGCCACCCTCAATAGCGCGAACGTTATGCTGGGCATGGGTATCATTACCCTGCCGTATGGACTGCATATATCAGGCTGGTGGGGAAGATTTTTTTGTTGCGCAAACTATCTGCTGTTCATGATTCACTGATGCTTGTCCAAACTCCAAAAAAAAAAAAAAAAATAGGGTGCTGGGAATATCGATGCTTACATTATTTGCACTCACTGCGCAATTCACGGCAAAGCTTTTGGCAAAATGTATGCAAGTTCCATTCCCTGAAATCTCGGACGATGAACCAGAAACGGCCCCACTGCTAGAAAACCCGCACCGACACCGCCGCCGAACGGCCCAGAACGAATCTGCATCCCGTCTTCCAACTTCCCTCACTGACATTGTCGAACTAGCGTTCGGCCCCGATAGCCGGCCTTTGATCAACTTTATTTTCATGTTTGAATTGTTTGCTGCAGCGACGGGATTGATTATCCTTGGCGCAGATAGTATCGTTGCTTTATACCCCGACTTGCCAATGTTACCCGTGAAAGCGGGTGTGACGGTTATCCTTGTGCTGAGTACGTTGCCGCGCGGGATGGGTTGGCTCGCGTATACTTCGTTTCTCGGCGTTGTGACGGTTGCGTCGCTGTTTTTGATTCTCGTGTACAATGGTTTGACGACGTATGTTGCTCCTGGGAGTTTATGGGATTGGTGCAAAACGGACATGTGGCCGCGGGAGACGAGTGCGTTGGGAGAAGTGAAGAGTATGTGGCTTGCGGCAGGATTATTTATTATTGGGTTGGACGCGCATGCGATTTTTCCTGGGATTTATCGGGATTTGAAAAAGAAGGAAAAGTGGGGCCGTGTTGTGGAGGGAGCATTTTTCTTGAATTGGAGCTTGTATGTTGGGTTTGCATCTGTGGGTTATCTCATGTTTGGAGAGGTGAGGCCGCCTTTATTTTTTTTTTTTTTTTTTCATTGACGTACTCTATTTTTTTCGTTAACCCTATATGTGCGCGTAGGATATTTTACCACAAGTCACTCAAAACTTTCCTTTGGTGCCCACTTTCCCAAAAGCGCTGACGCACTTCATTCTCGTCCTGACGGCTCTGAATCCATTCACAAAGTACGCTTTGATTATGGCACCAGTGAATCTCCAGATGGAACAAATTCTCGGGATACCCACAAGCCTGAGTCTCCCAGCATCACGCACGCTCACAACTTTCCGCGGGGCGTTGCTGCGAATCGTGCTCGGAGTGTTGGCAATCCTAACGACGATTCTGTTTCCAACGTTCCACGTTCTCATTGGCCTTGTCGGAAGTTTTTTTAGTTTCATGATTGTGGGGGTTATCCCGTGCTTGTGCTATCTGCGGCTGGGCAGTGGAGTCGGGTGGCGGCAGGAGCGCATTGTCGAGACGTGTTCGATTCGGGATTGGGAGCGTGTTGTTTGTGTTGTGATTATTTTGGCGAGTTTGTCTTTGGGTGGGTTGGGGACTGTTGCGTCGATTTTTTCAGAGTAAGCGTTCTTTCATTTTGTTTTTATGTTTCAAACTATGTATGCATGGAATGGGTGGATTGGGATATCTGTGGGGGCCAGTTTTTGGCGAGTGCTTTGCGTTGTGTGTGTGTGTGTTGTCGGTCAAAAGTTGAAAATGATGACATGAGCCATACTTTTTGTGACTCGGCTCTCTGTCGGTTTAAGAAGCAACTGTACTGACGCCGCTGAGGGTTGCAGACTCTAACTGCGGGCATGCGACGCAATGAGAGAGTGGGATGTCTTGATGCGTCACAGGCACGCCGCATCAGGCTGTCAAGCAACAAGGACCAGGCGCCGAGCACCTGCGCACGAGCCAGCCCAGCACCAGCATTCCCGCATGACGTCCGCATGTGGCCAGCCAGCCAGGAAGGATTCCGGGAGGGGCCGGGCCGGAACTGGGAGTGCTCGTTAGTGTGCGCTAAAAACGATAAAATTTAAATTCTCGGGGGCAGGTCATTCTGTCAATTTTTTTGTGGGATCTGTGCAACCCGAGCGACCTCAATCGGGGTTTGTTGGGGGAGGTCACAATTTCTCAAAGAACGGAAACACCCTTCGCAAACACTAACAACAGAGAGCGCACATGCACAACGCCGGATACGCATACTCTTCTCCTGCTGCTGCGTGGGACTCACGGGAGCGAAGAGACTTGACCCCTCACGGCCACGGCGCTCCGGGTCTCGAGAGCAGCGGCAACAGCAACAGCAACAGCGACAGCATCACCCCTCGCCAGCATCAGCAACGGCTCAACACCCCTGTCCATTCTGTACTCCCTTTACATCCCATGTCCACCGCTTACGCCTATCCACCGCCGCAGCTTCCATTCCCGCAATCACAACCCGTGCCCTCCTACTCAAACTCGTACCCAGGGTCTTCTGCCAGCTCGAACCTCATTTCAAACACTTCAAATCCGTATATGCAGTCAAGTAATCCGCCGCCGCTCTTTGACAGTTACGGCCACAGCCAACCTTTCAATCCGCCGAAGCTGGAGCGATACACATTGCCACAACCACCATCTCTTAACACACAGCAGCACATTCAAACACAGCCGTTACCGAGCTACGGATCCATCTCTCTGCCACCGCCTCAAGCCAACTTTATCAGTCTGCCAGCTCCGCCAGCTGTTGTTCCTGTTCACACGCCGCTGCCGTTGTTTCCTCACTCTCCACCCGTTCCAGCTTCTTCAGCCGTCTTTACTCTGCCGCAGCCAGTACTTGCAGCAGAGCGTATGAACGCATCTTTGTATGAGAGAAGCCCACAGCCGCCCACTCAAGCGCTTTCTGCGCAAACCCCGACTCACGCACACTCGCTTCTTCGTCACGCAAGCCCGCAAGCACAGCGGCCCCCATCCATCCACCCGCCAACCCCGAAACAAGACGCTTCTCTGTCAGCAGTGACTGTCCTCGACAAGCAGCAGCAGCAGCAGCAGCAGCAGCAGCAGGGCGACTTTGAGAGCGCCTCAGAGTCGGCTCGCTCCACTGCTCGGTCCCGCCGGCAGAGTGCAGCGCAGTTGGGGGCGGTGCGTTCGCAGCGCAAAGTGTCTGTGTCTGTGGCGAAAGCGCCGTCATGTAAGCTTGCTGCTCTGCTTCTGAGTGACCCTTCTTTATTGTTCCCTGATTGATTAGGGTTGTTGGTGTGCGGATATTTATATTTTTTGTTGTTGCATTTTTTGGCGCGGCTTTTTTGGCACAATTTTTTATGTTCATGGCGTCAATCAAGCAAGCCTTGAGTTTCTTTTTTATTTATTTATTTTATTTATTTATTTATTTATTCTATTCTTTTGCCCATTCCGTGTTGGCTGCTGTCGTGCCTCTCAACTGCTGCTCACTCCCGTTTCTTCACTTTTTTGTCATTCAGTAACATCAGAGTCGCCGAAAAACGCTGCCCCATCCATCACAACACCAGAAAGACATTCCATCGAGCCATTCAGACCCATCAAAGAATCCAACAACCTCATCCCACACCCAGACACAACCAACCTGCAAGACGCACAACGCACATTCATGTCCACATTGTACCTCACTGACGACCCAGACTCGGCGCTTCTCCCCTTCTGGAGATGCACGTCTTCTAAAACTGTGGATATCCCTCTCGTACACATTATCAATACTCCGCTTCTCGCCACGGGTGAAGCCCCTCTGCATATGGCTGCAAAGTGGGGGAAACCGTTGACGATGCTTGCATTGTTGAAGAATGGCGCTGCGCCGCGGCTTAGGAGTGGGTATACGTGTACAAAGTTTCCTTGTAATCGAGGGGTTTCGAAAAGTGGAGTTGTTATTCAGCGTGCTAATAGTGAGGAGCAGCAGCAGCCGGTATTGGCGACTGGACGGCCGCAACGGAAGCGTCGTGCGGCGCCTAAAGAGTTTAAACCTGAAAATACACCGCCGGAGGAACCTTGTTCAGCAAAAGAGACGAATCAAACAACTCATTGTCCTGGTTGTTTTCGTATCCAATCTGGCCGCGAACATCAAGCGTTGGTGGGAAAACCGCAAACTGCTCTGCAAATCATGTTTTCAAATGCTACTGCCACCCTTGAATGGATCGAAACATCTCCACCCTCCCTGTTGAAAGCACTATTCATGCAATTAAGTTCATCCGTCTCGGATCAAGACTCGAACGGCTCCACCCTCTTGCACCAAGTCATGTCCACAAACAACCCAGACATTCTTGAAGCCTTTGTATCAGCCCTGGATGCACCCGTTCTAACGAAAATGAGCCAAACGGGCGACTGTTCAGCAAACACACCCTTCCATATTGCCCCACGACTGGCAAACCCACGACTGTTGCCTAAATCGCTTCTCCAAAAACTCCAAACTCCGGGTTCCTCATTTCTTGCATGTACAAACCTCACGGGCGCGACCCCCATCGACGTGTGTGTTGATATGGCGTGGCGGACCATCACGGCGCTCGGGCTTTGTGAAAATGAAGTCTCTGCGATTCTTGCAACGATGGAATATTCGGCGAATGAAGCCGTGTTTCAGAAACAGATTGTGAATCTTCTCAACATGCCACGTGTTGCTTCTTCTGCTGCTGGTGTTGGTGTAACGGCAGCGCGTCCAGTTGTTGCGCGGAACAAGTTACCCGACAGCGCTCAATTTCTTGTTCGTCGATTATGTCTGTTGGCAGCAGCTGGAGCAGCGGTTGTAAATGACCACGATGATGATGATGATGATGATCATGAGGATCTCAACGGCCATGATGATAATGGTAGCCTTGATGCTTCGTCGACGGATGGTCGCGGGATTGGGAGTTTCAGGACTTTGGTGGGGTGTCGTGCGGTTGTGAAGGTGTTTATGGGGTGGGACCATCGTGGTGTTGGTGCAAGTGGGGGTGATTGTGAGGATCGTGTGAAGGAAGTTTTTGACGCAGCGATTGAGGCGCTGTATTTGTAGAGGAAATGTAGGGAGTGCGGGTGGGAAGAAGGAAAAAATATTTTCTGCTGTTGAGAAATTGTCTTGTTTCAAATTCGGCGTGATTTGCATTTGTGCGTATATTGGTATTAATAAATAATTTTATCAAATTATGGCGTGGTATATATTCACAAAAAAGTAAGTTAAAAGAGGGGTTCACAGATCTACAAAACAAAAACAAAAGGTGGAGGGGGGGAGGGGGGGTTCTATCGTTTTTAGACAACAATGCGGATGATGTGAAACTTGGGAGCATCTGCAGCCGCAGCCACAGGCGTTTCCACATTCTCCTTCATCCCACCACCCTCGGTTTCATCGGAATTCTCTTCATCCACCTCAACAACTTGCCGCTCCTCCCCAAACAACAAGCTTCGAACCCGTGGGAAAAAATACAACACCAATAACGGCGTGACAACCGCCTCCGAAGCCATAAACGCAAACCCCACAGCCGTGCACACTGCTGCAGCAAAATCATCCATTATAAACGTGCCCATCAAGTTCAAGACGATTAATGGTGTTTGGCAAATGAGGAGGGTTGCGTTCATGATGACGCAGCGGAAGATCATGCGTTTGTTGATGCGTGCGAGGAGGAGACTTTTTTTTGGTTGGTGGAACTGCAGCTGCGGCGAGTTTTGGGTGTTGTTGTTTTTGTTGTTGGTGTTGTTGATCCCGTCTTCCTCGTTGCTACTGCGTTGTAGGGATAATGAGTTTGTGACGGTGGCAGAGGAAGAAGACGACGAGAAAGTGGAAGAGCTGTTTGAAGACGTTGTCGCTGAAAGTGAAAAAGAGGGTGTTGTGGAGCGTGTGGAAGTGGTGGGTACATTTTCAAGCGCAAGTTTCAACTCCTTGAAGCAAGTCCTGTACGTAAGACTGTTGAGCGTGACGGTGGCAATCAACGTGGAGATGAAAGCGAGGCCCATGATCAACATCCAGACGCGGATGTAGTCATAGTCGGGTGTGAGTGCAGAATCTACTTCTTTCTGTTGGTTTTTGTTTTTGTTTTTTGGCCATGAGTTTGAGAGAGAGCGTGAGGTTCGGGAGTGGGAAAAGGCAACACAAACCGTTGCGATAAACGACCACGCATCGGTCGCCAGAAAGATTACCACGGTAACCCACTGCCATCCAATTGCTCGCACGATCCATGCGCCCTTCCACCGCTTCACAGTCAGAAACCTCTCGATAGCAAACGATACATTCAAGCCTTGCAGCAACAGAATGAATCCCGACGCAAGAAAGCCCTGAATTCTTCGACTGTTGTCTGAATTGGTGGTAACCTTGGGCAGTGCGTACCGAACAGCGCTGTCGGCGGACCACAGGAAACACACAAGCACCAGTACGGCGGCTACTTTTTCAATGCGGATCAGCAGTGAGGTTGCCGACCGCCATTTGACGAGAATCGCCAGTAAGATTGTTCCATTCAGAACAATACCGATACAGTAGGTTGGTAGGAGGATGTACTGGTTTGCGATCACGATGGGATCGTGAGCAGGGTCGAAGATGGGGGTGCCTGGAACATGGGTGCTGTTGCTGCTGATGGAGTTCATGTAAGCTTCAAGGGCCCGTTGAGGGTATTGGCCTTCGTTGTTGTTGTTGTTGGGGGAGGGCGCCTGGTGAGTTATCTTTTTGTTTTGACGTAATTACGGAAAATCTTGTCATCCCCCAAATGACCTTCCAAGGAAATTTTTTTAAGAATTGTTGCGCCGCCCTTCCACTTTTTAAGATATTGGTGTTGGGTGGTAGAGGAGGTTGGAGCGACGGCGGTAGTGTAGCGAGCGGTTATAGCAGTGGTGGAGTAGTTTGGAGGTACCGATGGCAATGCCAGTAGTCGGCAGTAGCGGATTGTCAATTTGCTTTGAACTTCTGGAAGTATTTTTGGATTGTTCTTCCAACTTCAACTTCTTGCAACTGGCACCCTTTAACTGAACAACATCTGCCAGAAAATCCTTCTCTAAGGTTGCTGGCGTAATGAGTTTCTCAACACCGCCGATCCATTTGCCGCAACTCGGGAACCCTGCTAAAGAAAAGAAAGCTGCGATGGATTCTCTCGACACCTTGAAACTCGAATCCAGCGTTGATTCGAACCTCAACAACGATACCTTGCCCAGCTCTATTGAGAATGGCGATACTGGCACTTTGGGCACTGAAAGAGCATCAAAATTCCAAACGAACAACAGCAACATCATCATCAGTAATAACAATAACAGTGCGTTCAAACGTGACTCGACAGCAACAACTACAGAATACTTTCTCGCAGCTTCAAAGCCCGGCTCGTCACGCGCAAGCGCATCTTCGCTGCATCCACGCATGAAACATGCTGCGAGATTCACACACTTGCCACGCGTTCGACTCACTTCAACCGCGGCGCAAAATTCAAAACCATTTCGGAGGAGCTTTTCATGTCAAGAACGAAGCACGCTTTCTTTGGATTCGTTCGATACTTTTCAAGAGACTGACTTTGAACTTGCGCGGACTTCAAATGCTCAGAGTTTCACTTGCTTCAACAGCAGCAACAACTTTGAAGATAGAATCTCGACGGCTGGGAACTCGGTGTATTACGATGCTTTTGTCGTGGATGATGAGGGCATGCGGTCATCGTCAGTCAGTCACACTTACACGGAGGCTGCCATTGCCAATGCCGCAACCGTACTTGGACAGCAGCAGCAAAGTAACGAAAGCGTTGATCGGAAGTTGTGCGAGTTGCTTGACCTCATTCAAGGCTTCCTTCAACGCGGTTCTCTGGCACACTGGGGCGTTGCAATCATGGCTAGATCTTCATCCAGTGCATTAAAACGATCGAAAAGCTGGCCCGCAATTTCTGCTGGAAGTAAGAAATTGAGATTCTTTGCAATGACATTGCTTCAACCTTTGTTTATTTTTTTTTTTTTTCGCATTTCCTCAGAGCCGACACAGCGATGCATTCTGCGATCGTTACATGATATAGTTGAGGGTATATGTAAAATGTCTTCAGAAGACGTGGCCTCGAAACAGGTCATGCATCAGCGCAAGAGCCAGCTGGAAGATCTCTTGCTTCAACAGAGGCAGCTCGTCAAGTCCGATGGCGCAGTTGCCCATCTGCTTGAGCGTTGTCTGCTCGTTCTTGGAAGGGTAGCTCAGCTTGTTGATACACAGGTAAGCTCTTTCCAAGATTTTATTTCAAGATTTACAATCTCCACATTCAACTGTCAGGATTTACAAGAAAGCGACAGCTACCAAGCAGATGCGGAGGAAGCAACAAGCCTCCTTGACCCAGCACCAGCATTTCAGAAGCCTTCAACCAACTTGAAAAGAACCGTCACCCGAGACTTTACCCGCTTTTCAGCCGCCATTGACACAAGCAATCATTGTAAAACGCCGGCAGATGATGACTCCTTCAATCCAAGCATTCAAATCCAGCACACGCCTTTAAATGACTTCACCGCCATGGCAGTACCCAAGAAAGAAACCGAAACCCAAACTTCCACCTCAATCCGCAAAACCCACGTCCTCCTTCATTCCTCCAGCGAAAGCATCCTAACAGCCCAAATTGAAGAATCAAAGCATAAAAAGCGCACATCCGCAGCAACTCCACCCACCACCGCCACCACCACCTCAACGCGACTTGCAACCTCAACAACACGATTCAGCAGCGTCATTGCTCCGTCCCCGCTTTCCTCGGAACCGTGCCTGTACGCGTCCGATTTCCACAAGGAATCCTCGATGCATCACGAGTCTCCTTCAAACAAGCAAAACCCGCATTCACCGACAATGTCCCTGAAATCTCACCACAGCCACCACTCCCACGACTTTCACCACCAACATGTGTTGATAAACTCATCCAGTGAAACTTCCATGAAACCGCTGTTTGACCGCTCATTGAGTCCTGTTTCTGCTCGAAGGTTCTCTGCAACCACGCGTGACTCTCAATCCGCGTCGCTGAGGAAACTGTATGCCACCAATTTGAGCAGTAGTAGCTCTTTAAGTGAGCCGGATGAGCAAAGTAGTCACAGGTATGGAAGTAAGAGTGATGCGGTTGATCGGGAGGAGGGGCAAGTGCGGTTACAAGCGGCGGACAGTTTGACGAGAAAGTCGAATGCGGGGGTGGCTGTGGATCAGTTTGTTTTGAGGGATAGTAGCACATCTGACGGTGACAAGAGAATGTCGTTGGAAGCATCGGCAAAATCAGACGCGGCGCTAGAGGAAGCCAAGGCGGGGGAAACCCTGGCACAGAAATTTGCGAGTCCAAAGGGAAGGCGGAAGGTAATGAGAATCCACTTCCCCTTTTCATTTTTATATTTTTGAATCTCGTAAACCAAGGCTTACCTGCGTGTGTGTGTGTGTGTTGTCCCCAAAACAGAACAAACCTGTGTTGTCGTTTTTCAAAGCCATGTTCACCAACAGCAACAGCAGCAACAGTAACAACAGCAGCAGCAGTGTGGTATCCCAGTCCGTCGAAACTCTAAACTCAGGCACCTCGTCTCCTCACGGTGCAACCTCTCCTCACCACCACGACTCTTCCACCGTCCAAGTCCAAAGCTCCATTCGATCCAATTTCAGTAACCGCGGATCCGTCTCATTTGCAACGCTTCCCGGCTCTCCTGGTACTCGAAACGAGAATCAGTTGGATAGCATCGCGGCACCGTCGCTGGATGAAAGCACGCCCGCTCCTTCATCGCCCGTTGTTGGTAGGACCATCACTGCGACAACAACGCTTTGCCGAATGTGTGAGGAGGAGATTGAATCGAGCGTTATGGAAACTCACGTCAAGTTGTGCTGCATTGTACAAGATTTGAACATGCAGGAATACAATTACGATCAGCGATGTAAAAAAATTTTGGCGAGTCTGGCGAATCGGAAACTTGATCTTGTGAGAAATTGGCGTTGTTTTGTTTTTTCAATTTTTTTGGATGTTTTCTCAAAACTTGGTTTCATTTTTTTTTTTTTTTTTACCGCCAGCCGGACGGTAGCGACGGGGCCAAGGTGAAAAAGGCGGTCGAGTTGCTGGAAGAGCAGGCCAAGATCCTGCTGGAGTTCAACGAAGACCGCGATAAAAAGGCGTCCATTGCTCTGCTGGACAAAACCAACAGCAGAATCAAAAAGGCGCTTGCCGATGAAAACACAATTAAACTCAAAACGGACGTGTTTTCCATTGGCAGAAAACTGTTGGATGTGGTATGGTCTGATACTTTTGGCTGCTCTTTTTTTCATTTTTCATTTTTTTATTTTGGCTTTTTTGTGTTAGCTGACAAAAAAAAAAACAAAAAAACAAAACAAAACAGGGAGATGACAAAATCGAGCTTTTACTCCGCTACCAAGAAAAAATGACGGAAGCGCGACAATCCATGTTCCCAACAACGGGCAAAACCGCGGAAGCAGAAGAAGCCATGCAAAGTCTGAACGCAATGATATCCGGCAAACTCTTTAAAAAACGAGAAACTGCCGATGCGGTCGTTCAATCTAATGCCGCGTCATCTGATGATTTACCTGCAGCCATTGGCGGTGGTGGTAGCATGGGCGGGGGAGGGGGAGGGAAAAGGTTCATGAGCTTATTCACGGCGTTCTTGAAAGGGAGTCAGAAGAAGGCTGCGAGCAATGTTGTTGCACCTACGACGATTGATAGCAGTGTAAGTGGCTTTCTTGTTTTTGACAAGTTTTTATCTGACAATTTTGCTTTATCTTTTTTTTTTTTGGGACTTTATACCAGCAATTGCAAGAACGCGACAAAAAGAGAAAGATTCCTAGCATCCACGACTTTGAAATTATAAAGCCAATCAGTCGAGGTGCTTTCGGGTAACTGGCCTTGCTTCAGTTGATCCAAGTGCCCTCCTGCACTGGAAGTACTCACATCGAAACATCCCCACACACACTTGCAGGAAAGTCTACCTCGCCAAAAAGAGCGCAACGCAAGACTTGTTTGCCATCAAGATTCTGAAAAAGGACGATATGATTCGTAAAAACATGATGTCACAAGTCCGCGCTGAGCACAAGGCGTTGACCCTTTCCCGTAACCCATTTGTCGTCAAACTGTTTTACGCATTTCAAAGCAAAGATTACTTGTACTTGGTGATGGAGTATCTGATTGGAGGTAAAAAAAAAAAACCTTTCTCTCACCTATTTCAAAGTTAATTCAGGCTACGTATGATCTCACTCCAGGCGACCTAAGCACGCTCCTCTCAGTATTTGGTACCTTTGATCTCACAATGACGCGCATGTATACGGCAGAGGTGGTCCTAGCTCTGGAATACTTACACGCCAACGGAATCACGCACCGAGATTTGAAACCCGACAACATGCTCATCACAAAAGATGGACACGTGAAACTGACGGACTTTGGTCTTTCGAGCGTTTCAACTGAAGAGCAGATCCAGAAGTCTGGTTTGAGTGTCCCCGAGGCGCCAGGTGCTGCTGCGTCGATGCGGAAACGGTCAATTCAGCGGCGCATGAGTAAAGTGGATGCGCAGCAGCGGCGTTTGAAAGAAGGGTCGTCGCAGCAGCTTTTGGGGACGCCAGATTATCTTGGTGAGAGTTTACTTGTGTGGGGAAATGGAATCCTGATATCCTGTTTGCCCTGATTTTTGATTTGGTGTTCTTGTAGCCCCAGAACTCCTGCTGGGTTTAGATCACGGACCCATCGTGGATTGGTGGTCCCTCGGCATTTGCGCGTACGAGTGGCTCGTCGGAATCCCACCCTTCACAGACGAAACGACTGAAGCAATCTTTAAAAACATTCTAAACCATGACATTCAATGGCCCGAGGAGCAAGCAGAGGAAGGGGAAGCAGAAACAAACCCTGACGGTGCAATATCGAGCGACGCAAAAGATTTCGTCATGAAGCTGTTGAACCAGGACCCTTTTACGCGGCTGAAGGCTGCCGGGATAAAAAAGCACGCGTTCTTTGAGGGAACTGATTGGGAGCATATTTTGGATCATCCGGCCCCGTTTATTCCGGCGCCAAATGACGGCACGGATACGAGTTATTTTGATGGTATGTTTGTGTTCTGGATTGTGTTTCGCACAACTGATTTTCTGAGAACAGGCAGGAATACGCGACCAGACATCCAACGCCTTTCTGGTCTCAACATTGCATTCAACAGCGACTTGATTGCCTCGCTTCAAGATTCCACGATTCCAGAGGAAGGCTCGTTCAGTGGCACTCCCTCCAACGATGGCAGCGTCATGATGAGCATTGCCTCAAAGAATGACTCGATTCTTATGGACGATTCGGTACGGAGGAACGAGTCCCCTTTAAAAAACATTGTTTCTTCAGACGGTAGCGGTCCATCTACGGTCGCGCTGGTACCGTCCATCTCAGATCAAGTGCAAGAGGATCACGACATTGACTCGCTGCTCAGTAACGCGCCCGCTTCAAGCTTAAACAACACGACCAACAACACCAACAATAAGGCTCATTCATTACTAGGCATCCATGAATCCTACATGCCAGCGCTCCCGAGTATATCGCGAAAACGGCAAGTTTCAAATGCAAGCGTCAATTCCGCCTTCTTTGGAGAATTTACATTCAAAAACGTGAGCGATTTGGCAGACTTGGGAAGCTGTACGTTATCTTCCGTTTCTGAGAGTGGACCGTTGGGGTCCTTGGAGAATGTGCTGAATGAAGGGAATGATTCAGATGAAGGAGAGTAGCCCAACCGCCTGACGCCTGAACCTACCAGTTATTCATTTCGAGAAAAGCTAGTAAGACAGTTATTTCAAAATAAAGACGTGCACAGAGAATAGAAGCGGGGTTGGGACGCTTGGGGGTGTTGGTGACTTGGTGTTTGCATCAACCTCCTTTTTTGAGATAAAATGGTGGGTTTACAGACATGACTCCCTCTCGCCCACCGCTGCCCATCCTGACGGCATTGGACACGAATACGCAGCAGCAAACTATCCAGTGCATATACGGACGAACTTGATGGAGCTAGTTGGAGAGAACGGATGAATCGGATGGATCCTGATGGACTCGCACTCTTTGAGACGAGCACACTGCGAAAATCAGCCTCAAACGAATCGTCGAACATCACACACACGACCTCAATATCTCGCATAAATCAGAACCCCGCTACTCGATTCCCTCTATCTATACTGGACCCCGTACATGACATGCGGCTAACCATGTGTCTCTCAAACAGCCACCAAAGCAGGACAAAGCCTCCAAGATCGCCAAGGCCATGGCCG
>QEAP01000191.1:0-38384 GCA_006535975.1 Chytriomyces confervae
GCAGCAGCACCAGCACCAGCAGAGAGCCATCGCCCCTCTTTCGTCATCCCACCCAACGCCAATCTCAAAGAACGCGAACTGCCCCACACCGCCTCAAAAAAAAGAAAACAAGAGGAACCGTCAAGAACAGCCGGGAATTAGATGGGCAACTGTGGATCGGCAGAATCTGCAGCAGCAGTGGCGGCAAGCAAAGAGATTGATAATCAACTGAAAGCTGAACAGAAAAACAGTCAGCAAAACATAAAGCTGCTGTTACTGGGGCCCGGTGAAACGGGCAAATCCACCGTACTCAAACAGTTCAAGCTGATTTACGGAGACGGGTACACGCAGAACGAAAAGACCGCCTTCCGAACGACTATCCTAACGAACGTCATGACTTGCACACTGAGTCTCATCAACGCGATGGACATGCTCAGAATCCCGTTTGGCTTCGATCCAAACCTCCCCCTCCCTGTAGCAGAGGAGTTCGAGGATGATGACAACGCGCTTGGAGATGACGACAAAGTGCGGGATGAGCGTGGGTCCGCAGAAGAAGTCTGCGAAAACGAGTCTGAGTATGAACCTGAGCAGAGTCGCAAGTTCTCGGACAGAAATGCGCTAATAGAAAGCGAGATACCCAAGATTGAAAATCCACTCGCCAAGTATGCAGCTAAAATGTATAGGAAAGTTGGGGGACGATATAAACAAACTGGGCCGGGTCCTGACGCGTCCGCAATTGTGAAAGGATTCGATATGAGTTTCGGAATTTCCCCCGGCGAGACTCTTCCTAACGAAATCGTCGAAGCTGTTGAAGTTGTCTGGAAGGACAGCGGGATTCAGTACTGCTACGCACGAGCCAATGAGTTTCAGCTGGTGGACTGCTGTGCTTAGTAAGTATCTTGATTCTTCTTTGGACGGTTGAAACAGCTGATCGAACGATGTATAAAATGTAGCTTTCTTAATCGCGCAAAAGAGGTTTGCCAGCCGGACTATAACCCCACCGAGCAGGATATTCTGAATACACGTCAAATGACCACAACCGTGACAGAAACAAAGATTTTAGTGGAGAAGAAACTCTTTCGGATCTTCGATGTCGGAGGGCAGCGAGGAGAGCGGAAGAAATGGGCGCCGTACTTTGATGATGTGGACGCAATCATCTATCTTGTTGCTATCAGCTCATATGATCAAGTCTGTCTCGAGGATAGCTCCACGAATCGAAGTAAGTGATTGTTCGCAACTTGCATTAGCAGTTTTCTGGTACTGATGAAGTTCGCCAGTGGTTGAATCTATGAATCTTTTTGATTCCAT
Organism: Chytriomyces confervae; assembly: GCA_006535975.1. NCBI lineage: Eukaryota > Fungi > Chytridiomycota > Chytridiomycetes > Chytridiales > Chytriomycetaceae > Chytriomyces > Chytriomyces confervae. The sequence goes on from QEAP01000191.1 coordinate 1,288, forward strand.
TTGCAACCATCCGTTGTTCAAAATGACTGAGATGATCGTGTTCATGAACAAAATTGACCTCTTCAAAGAAAAGCTGGAGAAAACTCCAATCTCGCAGTATTTTCCAGCATACCAAGGTAAGCATATTTTACAGCGATTTTTCTTTTACCCATGGCAGCAACGCGGCATACTAACTTCTGCCATCTAGGACCAAACTCATATGAGGCTGGCTCCGAATATTTTGCATCACGTTTTATTGCTCTGAATCTGTTTCCGGAAAAAAGTATTTACCTTCATTTCACATGGGCGACAGATACAAAGCAGATTAAGGCTGTATTAGCCATCGTAAATCACAGCATTTTGAGGTGCGTTTTCTTCTGTCGATCGTGCACTCTTTCAAACATGGAACTAAACGCGACTCTTTCTCATTCTTTCATTGGATTCGCAGAGGAAACTTAACCAAAGCAGGTCTATGATACTGTATGTGTTTTAAAAAGAGAAGAAAACAACTTTCAGTGATTATATAAAAAAAAAAAAACACGTAAAAATTGTTATGAACGACACCGCATCAATTCTGCAAAACAAACTCCCAACCGAAGTCCTGTGCGCATTATTCAGTTGGATAGGCCCTGACCAGGTGCTTCGATACCGACGGCTTTGCAAGCGCATCGATGAGTGCCTTCGACACCCCGACTTTGCACGACAATGCCTAAACCGCGCCGTCACCCAAAGCATGCGCACCGAACACCATTCTGTGAGTGCATTCGATCGGCTGTGGTTTAGCTGGCCCGTCAGTTTCCAGAACGCGTTTTTGGCGTTTGGCTTGGGTATCATTGAGGAGCTTGAATGGTCGCCGGATCCTCCCCTCACGGGCCAAATTCCAAAAGCAATAGGGAAACTGCCTCTTCGCATTGTCATTCTGGCTGATAACCACATTGGCGGATGTATCCCTTCGGAGATGGGGCACCTTACGAATTTGGCTGTGCTCAACCTGGCACATAACTCGATCGACGGGTCTTTGCCGGTCGAAATTGGCAATCTCGTATGTTTACGAGAGCTTATTTTAAGCCATAATCGGCTCGTTGGACCGATCCCAGAACAAATTGGCGGCTTGATCTTGCTTGAAACCTTGTCGCTCGACAACAACAAATTATCCGGACTTGTGCCAAAATCAATCGGACGTCTCACGAAACTCCTGATGCTAGATTTGGCCGCAAATGATCTTGTAGGACCTTTACCGCAGGAACTTGCAAATCTGCGAATTTTAGAAGACTTGCTTCTTGGTAAGACGCGACTGACTATGAAGGATGTCAAGGGCAAGCTGGCAAAAAACAAACGGATGAAAGTGCTCATTAGTCATGCGCTTGTCAGGTATGACGATTATGGAATGGAGACGGAGGATGACAGCGATGAAGTGGCTGAGGAAGACCGGTGGAGGCCGGCTGACAGCAGCAGCGACGATGAAGAGTGACCCCTTCCCATCCCCTTTTGATAGGATAATGAAATCGCAAATTCGTCATAAGCTTAATGGCATTCGATCAAATCTTCGCAAATCAATACAAGCACGATAAATACCTCTAAGAAAAATAATACTACAGAACCGCAACAAGAAAGTAAAAGAAAAGGAAACACAAGTATTAAAGAAGTATAAAATAGAAGCTTGGAGATCATTGTGGCATCACATCTCTTCCGTCCAGATTTGGACTCCGTAAAAATACTTCCAGTTGCACAACTGGATCAAGAATCCGCTCAATAAACCCGACATCCCTTCTGTCTGACAGAATCACACTTTCGGTGCAGGGAAGTGCCTTGAATGAATACTGGCTCCATAAAGCAATCGCGAGGAGTGCAACCACAGCATACACAGGAACAGCGTAACCAAGAACGGATCTGGAATAAGAAACGCATTTCCGGACAGATCTGGAGTCAGGAACTAATTGCATACTGAATTCGTCATCTGTCCAATCTTCAATACCGCCAGGTATATCTGAGAGAGTAAACATGTATTAGGACAGAGTAATATGTCGCTTTTCTGCGATGTTTACCGTTGATGACTTGAGAGTTCAACGTGGCTAATGAGACGTCCAGCATATTTTGCATGGCCAGTTTCTGAAGGGATGCTTGTCAGAAAAATTCGCCAAAAAGATTTTCGGATTTTTTAAAAACCTCTTCTGCGGCATGACGAGCCTGCTCCGAATGTTTAAGCTGTTCGCATGCTTCCTTCCACATAGATTCGAGTTTTTGAAGTCGAGTCAACAACGTGCTTTCGACCGCCATCCGATCCTCAACCACTGACGATTTCATAGAACTTTTAGAACAAAAGTAAAAGAGATCCAAATTAATAAAGAGCCACCTTTTCGAGCATCTCCCAGCACAGTTTCGTAATCTTGAACCTGCGTTTTAAGCTTTTGAATCCATCTGTCACGTTCGGAGTCGAAATGTTTTCGAAGTTTGAATTGCCGTTTGACATCGGAAACGCTTTCTTCGGCGGAAGCAAGTTGAGCGCGCAGTTCAAACTTAGCAAAAAGAAGACACGACGGTCAGACGAATCAGGATAAACAGGGCAATGAAAAACGCCTTACGCAAGTGCCTTCAAGTGCGACCAACTCTTCTTTCAAATGAGTGATTTGTTCACCTGGAAATCATCCAAGAAACTGGTAAGTCTTAATCAAGGCAGATGGATAATTGAAAATTTTACCTTCGCCGTCCAAAGCTTTCAACTGCTCTTCAAGTTCCAAACAGCGCGCTTCAAAGCGGTCAACATCGGATTCCAAAAGATCCAGATCCTCAAACCGCAACTTTGTCTGCACACCCCATCCACGCGTAAGGATTCCAAACGCTTTTGTCACACAGGCAACAGACTCCGTTTGAACACCACGACCTTCCTGCTCCACTTCAACAACGCTTCCAACCTGAACACCGCATGAAATAGCAGCGTGCCCTGAATCTGTTTGCATAGACGCGACCGCTACTGACGGCGCTCCGTCGGTTTGAACAGGGGTCTCAATTAACCATGGCGCATCTGTCTGAAGTAGCTGCGAATTGCGCTTTGGCTCGTCGGTTTGAGCAAAACTGCTGATTTCGATCCGTGCATCGGTTTGACACTCCATTTGGATAACCTCAACAGTTTCAGTTTGCATGGATACTGCCGCAGGTGGTCCCGCTTCAGTTTGAACTTCAGTCGAGGTAATTTCTGTTCCGTCGGTCTGCGCGCAGATGCTCTTAAAGCTGCACACTTCTGTTTGAGACACAGACGATGTCATCTCATTCACAACCGTCTGCACTTCGCACGACACAGATTCGACTCCAACTTGGACTCCACACGATTCATATTCCCAGACGGTCTGGCTTCCCAAATCCACGGTCTCAAACATTTCTGTCTGGACAGAGGCAGTGTCACCGCAAATCAAATCGCAAACGTCGGTTCCTACATCTGAACCCTCAGTACGCGCATTTTCTGTCTGAACCTCTTTTGTAGCCGCCTCCTGGCTGTCTGTTTGAACGCCACAAACCGAAGTGATCACGGGCTGGAAATCAAGCACACAAACGTGCTCGCTCTCCTCCAAGAATGCAAGATTTTCAGTTTGGACACTAATTTCGCGACTCGTTTCCACTATTTTGCCGCCCACAGCCACATGAACGACATCAACCGGGCTTGTCTGGATGACGGCCACGCACATTTTTTCTTCCGCTTGAATGCCCGTGTCAACAGTCAGAATGGCTGATGAGCCCTGAGTTCCCTGAGACTTTGTCCACTCTTCCACTTTGTGCTGACTACCCATTGTGCAGGTTTTAGGAGGTTCGGTTTGCATCCCTTCCTCACGTGTGATGACACCTTGCTTAGATGCGAGGAAAGAGCTTGACGAATCGAGCAAACTAGTGTTTGGATGACCGCTATTTTCAAGTTCGTGGAGCAAACTCTGTTATTTTTGGAGGTCATTAACAAGGGAGCGAATCTTGGGCTTTCATTTTCTTTTTATACTTACATCTCCAGGATAACGTGCAATGGCGTTCAAGACTGGGGAATCTTCATCTTCCTCGACGTTCAAACTGGTCATAATTTCCTTCATATTTTTTTTTAGGCTCAAGTTTTCTCCCGAAATCCTTTTGTTCTCATCCGTCAGATTTGCCACAGCCGTTGCGCTGAGGACCAAGTCATTTTGTAATTGATGGACGAGTTGCACTAGAGAAGAACTTTCATCGGTTTTCTAGTGCGTGAAAAGAATGAGACAAAGAAAGGAAAAAAGAGCCCAAACAGCAAAAAATGACACACCTTTTTAACTTCCTTGTCGAACACTTCAAGGCGAAATTCCAAATTACGGATAAAAGTATCTTTTTCATCCATTTCATCCGACTGTTTTCGAAGCTCATCGTTTCGGTTATCCAGCTGCGAGCGAACTTTTTTGTTCAGCTGACGGGAAGAAGCTAATTCCTTATTCAAACGATGCACTTCGCTTTCCAGCTGAAACGGTTCACAGCGCGTATGAGCACATCTTAACTCAGCGCATAAAAGTGTATCGGCTTACATAGTCAAGATCTTCAGCATGAGGCTTCCTCAAAGCGACTCCCAAAGATGTACCAGATGCACTCGATGTGCTTCCTCCCAGTTTCAGACTGCCACAACCGCCATTCTCGGATTCCGACATGGACATACCACTCTCAAGACTTCCTTGCCTGTGGCTCATATTTCTCTTCGCATTGCGAAGTGATTTCACGTCGCCCGTCAACTGTTCAATCCGCGATTCGTTCTCTTGCTTCAATGTTTCGTACTTTTTGCCCATAGTGTGCAGTTGACGACGAAGATTCGTAATAACGGTGTTGAGATCAAATTCCTTTAAAGAGAGAGACAGTCAAAAATCCGCAGAAACATTTGGCTCGAATGTCCCTTAACTTACCTCTTTGGTCATGACTTCATTGGCACCAAACACACCACCGAGACCTACCCCATTCCCTTCCCAAGCTTCCGCATTCCTAGTCTGATGCTCCATCTCTTGTGCGAGGGTCATATGTTTCATTACACTCCCATTATTCTGGCTGCTTTGACTTCTCCTCGCCACAAGCAATTCGCCATCAAACTGTGATTTTTCGTCAACGCTACATGCTGCCGAACTTGCCCGTTGTTGAAAGAAACCCATGCTGCTACGCAAGCCCAAGCTGCCTGAGTTTTGTCTGCCCTCCGATTCTTCCAACAACCCAAAACCAGTGCAGTCTACCGACCCATTGATGCCATTTTCAATTCCTTCAGCTTCATGGACTTCACCAGCATCTTCATCACCATGAAGCGATTGTGCGCCAGTAATGGGACTGCTAAGCTGCTCCAAATAAAGCGGCATGTCTTCAGCACACAGAAGTCTTGAATCTTCAGTGTCTTCTTCATATTCTTCACAATCTTGCTGAATCGAATCTTGCCGCTGTTGAAATGGATTTTTGCTCCCCATCCCTGCAAGTGGAGATCTGCTTGCTGATTCACCAGCCGCATCGTCATCATCGTCTTCAAGAAGCATACTCGGAGGCGCGGTTTCATTCAGTAACGAGTGGAATAACTGACTAGACCGGGTAGCCGCATGCTGTTGCTGTCTCATTTTCGGACCGCGCGAGCTTGGGCTTTTCATAGATGGCCCAGATGCACCAGCCATTCTTTGCGCAGCCGCAGACATTTTGAGTTTTAAAGCGGGAGATGCAGCTGCCATTCCTCGAGGAACGCCACCCGATGCAAATAATGGATATGCATTCGATGTGCCGCCAGCAGGCGTACCTGCTACAGCTGTTGATGGAGTTCCAACAGGAGTGTAGAACACGTCTGGTTGCTGCCGGGATTGTTCCCCGCCAAGATCAGATGGTGCATGCAAATTGTGTTTATCGAACAATGCAGGAGATGCATGGTCTCCTTCAGAAAGCTGATTATTGTTGCCGGGATATTTCAGATGCTTGTGGACAGACTGAGACTCAAAGAACAACTGTGTTCGGCCCGGCGGAGTGTACCATGTATCGGACGGATGTTGATGTTGATCGTTCATTTGAAAATACGGCGTTTCAGGTACTGATACTGAACGTGCTGATGGTTGCTGGAAATGAGGTGGAATTGGTTCCGAGATCGAGCGATCACCCGAAAACGGGTTCGTTTTGGAACCACCTGTGTGGTAGCCGACAAGCCCACCGAAAGGGGTATGCTGATGCAAATCATCGGCGTCAGAAGCAACTTCTGGGCGGAAAAATGATCGCGGAGGACTGCTGTTCCAAAGAGTATCCGCAGTCTGATGGTTGTTTTTTTTAGGGCGGCATTTTGAACTTAAGTTTCCAACACCAAGAACAGGTAGGATAAGAATATTTAACAGATACGTACTTTCGATGGTGATGAAATCAAGTTCTTTAACGGAGGGCTTGAGGACCTTGAATTGTGTGCAGGTTGAGCTCCAGTAAGATTCGAAGAGACTGGACGCGGAATGCGTGAAGACGGTAATGCAGCGGAGTGATGAGATGCATCGGGCGAATGTGATGTGGAATCAGATAAAATTGCAGGAGCTGGTGAGATTGAGGTGGGTGACTGAATGGTTGCTTCGATGGCGGACGCCAAAAGTTGGTGACATTCATCGACGGATAGCGTGGCCAGCGGATTACAAGTCATGAACTGTATGAGCGTGGTCACAACAAAAAAGAGGAAGGAGAAGAATTCATGAGGTAAATAAAGGAAGTAAATGTTTGCGAGCATCAGCAAACCGACCTGATTCTGAAAAAAGGCCACGTGCGCCAACGTGCGTTTAACATGCCTTCTTGAAGGAGAAGTGTTTGGAGCCAGAATGCTGTGAATGAGGTTCGTAGCGAATGCGCGTTCCACAAGACGGGTCACGAGCGCAATGGGCAGATGGGGCTCAGCTGTCTGCAGATCCACCACCCGTTCTCCAAATGTCGCTTCATCGGCGTGCTCATTCGCTGACTCTCCCTCTCTCTCCTTCAGGCTCTCGGATATCATGGTCCTTATAAGCTGCGCGAGTTCACTGTGTCCCAGACCCATCATCGTGCCGTCTCTCGTTCGTATGAACACTTCTTCTCCCTTTGGATCGTTCTCTGCGTCTTTTCTCGCTGTACCAGCTCTCGTTTCTCGTCCTTCTTTGCTTGCTTGGTTCCCGTTCAACACTGAGAAGTATTTGTGGACAGATTTGGACAAAAATAAATTTGTTTCATGTCTGAAAACCCCCTTCAACAAACGCGCTGACGCGACAGGTTGAGAGGCCACTCCCTGGATAAAATATCCGGTTCACCTTAACCTGTTTCGTTATTCTTCGCGCGCAGCAGAAATCACACAACTGGTCCTTTAAGCTGGGGCATAAACATAAATTCGTTCTTCATTGCGCCCTCACTCTAAACTAACTCAAAGAAATACAACAACTCCCTGAATCATGCATTCATCCGAACCTCTCTTGAACTTTTCTTGTGGACCACATCGTGATCCCCCACGATAATGGCAGGTGCAGGATCCGCAACAATAGCACCTCCATCAGCCACAACAATGCCTGTTCCATTCAACGCGACAGTTTCTGCCTTCTTTTCTACCCGGACTTGCGTGACACTCTTCGCCATACCTCCAGCATACCGCACTTGCTCATCCTCATCTAAAATCTCATCCGCCTCACCCCACCGCAGGTCTGTCTCGCCGTCAAAATCCATAGAACCAAGATATTCCATGCATACGTCAACATGCTCACAGTACGAGTCCAGCGGCAAGTTGTGGAAAGTCTCAACAAACGGGTTCTCAATGTTTTGAGAAATCTCCGCGAGTCCAACCATAATAAGAGCAGCAAGCATCGTCGCAGGTATGCTCGACCATCCCAAAACAGTGACTAGTTGGAAGGGTAACGCTAGGAGATACAGGACGAGAACTTGGTCGAGCGTAATTGCATAGGTTGCTGGGATGGGTGTTCCACCAATGCGTTCAAGTTGGGTGAATGCATCTTCGAGAGAGGAAAAGGCGGCAACCATTTGGAACGTGGATTGATTAGTGGACAGGATATAAGAAAACAAGTGGTTGAGGGCGTCTAAAGGGATGATGCAAGTGATTGGCAAAGCTTGCGGGCTGGCAGATGCGAGTTTTGAGTCTTTTGGAGATGAGATAGGCGCCGGATTCGCAAGAAGAAAAGTCATTGAATCGATATGAGGTGCAAGATCATCATAGATGGGAAGGAATTCTTTTCGCAGCCAGTGCTTGACGGCAACCGAGAACCCCGTAAGCAAGCTCAGTGCGTGACCTTTTTGGGTCTTTTCAGAGTCGGATTTTGCCCGTATGTTGATTTGAATATGGCGCGCAATGTTTATAGACTGGAAGCGGATTGTTGACCAGAATTTACGGCCTTCCCAGTAGCGATCGCTGGCAGGTGTCACAAACATGTAAATACTCCATGGCAGCATTGATCCGTATACATCTAAACTTATGTACTCACTAAGCAGTCGAGAGTCGGAATGACAGCAATAGTGACAGCACCACACCAGTGGTAACAACGAAGATGGTGGACACGGGGAGCTTGTTCAGGAAAGCAAAGCCGCTCTGAGTGAGGGCAAAAACAGCAACTAGAGATGCCCAGAGTGTTATGGCAGTCAGGTAGAGGAAGATGCGGGGGATAACCGATTGATGGAAGCGCAGGACTGTTCGGACGGACGGATGAGCCAGGCAGACGAAGAAGAATGTGATAAAGACAAGCAGATACTCACGATCATCCCAGTGCGAGCGCGAATTATTCTGAACTCCATGGACCTGGTGCGAGTGGGAGGGGACAGTGGACTGGGGCGAGACGGAGCGGGTGTGGTCACGATCGAGAGCGCTGTCGCCACGGCTGCTGCTTCTCCAGAGCATGTCATCGCTGCTCGCCGAGAACCAGTTGCGGCTCTGGTTGCGCACTGGGGTTGGCCGCGTGGGCGGTGGGTTCATTTCCAATTTGCTCATTTACTTTCAAGAATAAGGATTTAATCTTCAAAGATCACACGCAACACAACGCCGCACTGCTGAAGGCAGTTGTGGTTATCGCTGCAGGGATTCTCCCAGTCTCACTCTCCATAAAAGCTGAGAAGGTTTTATTGTTGTCGTAGAAGGAAAGAAAGCCTTGACAACTGCTAGTTTTCAAATCGCCGCTTTCCCTCCAAGTAAAGCATACAATCATTGTAAGAGTTCGGCATAATCTGTCGTGCGAGGCTCTCACTGTCCCGCTTTGGCACGCTTTTAAACGTGAACCAAAATTCGTTGCTCATTTCGCGTCGGTTCGACACTGGTTCCACAACGTTCGCAACTACCCTGACAACCATATCCCTGTCACGGGTGAATACAACTTGTCCGGACAAATCGAGGATTGCACCAATTTCAACGGGTCTGCGGAAGGATATGTCGTCAAGAGACATAAACTTAAGTGGCGTTTGGGCAAACATGGTTCCAACAGCATATCCCTAAAACAAACGCAACACTATTAGACGGAGAGACACCACTTCCAATTTTCGTACAGGTACCAGTTCATACGCCAACCTCATCAAATGACCTCCAAAAATCTTTTGATGAAGATTGCGATCCTGCGGGAAGGTCAAATGAATATTCTGCAAGCGCGTGTCTCGCATCCATTCAATGTGACTGGGTTTCGGAATAAGTGGTGTAGCTGAATCCACGCTGTTTTCGCGGCCCTTATTCTCATCGTACTGGCGATAATTCAAGTAAAGGCTGTGTACGAGGGACATTTCTTCGGTTGAGGGCGGACGGATTGATAACGCGGTTTCGTTTGCAAACTGCTTGCGGGCTTTATGCTCTGTTCCTTGTAAGAAAAGTTTGCGTTCTTGGTTGGTGTCGAGTTTGAGTTGAGGGACTTTTGCGGCTTTTCCGGTGGACGGGTCGCGAGCGACCTTTGTTTAAGTTTTCGTAAATGGGAATAAGAATTCGCAATCACTTTCATGAACTCTTACCATAATAAACTTGGCATCCAGAATGGACTCTCCAGACAGTTTATCTTGCGGAAGCTTTGAGCGCATGTATTTATCATCCATATCTTCTGCGCTGATGCCACTGTCTGGAAGGATTGTCTCCATGTGGATTGAGACCTCCATTGATGACTTTCCAACAAACGTGACGTAACCAAAAATTGATATGTCTTGGTCCACCGGGATTTCGCGCATCAAATCAATTCGATCAACGCTAGCTGCACAGTGTTGGAAGATATGAGCAAAGGGGTTTGATCGATCAAATCAGTTGCACCTGTCACAATGGTCAGTTCTCTGTCAGTGTCAGCGCAATGCAAGTACGCAATGGACCCCGCGAGTGCATCAAGATCCTCCAGCACTTTGCCAATTCTTATTCGTCCGTACGGGCTCATGTACTCCTCCTTCAGATGTGAGTCGCTTCGGAAGGGAAGAAATACTTGCACAAAAGAGTCGGCCATTTTGCGCAAGGATGTGTCCAGCTTCACGCCACCTTCCTTAGCACCAGATGATGCGTCTGAAGGGAGCTGCTGGAAAGCACTTCGTCCCTGATTGGTCAGTTTTGAGATGCGGTCCTCGACGCGGTGAACCCACAACTTGGATGTGAGAAGTGAGCGCTGTCGCAGTTCGGGAAGGACTTTTGGCTCCTTTGCGGAGAGTTTGGCTGCTTGGAAGGGCGTGGCCGTGCTTGCGAACAAGCGGCGGGTGACGTGCATTTTTCCCCTCAATTTTTTTTGCCCTCATTGTGATCAGCACACATCCATCAAGCAAATCACATTATTCCGCTGTTATTCTCATTCCCAAGCTTCGCAGTTGCTCTGCTTCTTCTTCTTTCGGTATACGCTGCAGATTTATTGATGTTTATGTTTGTGAAAGCAGAGAGACGACCTTCTCCGCTGAGCAAATCCGCAGAGAGTCTTGGTGTTTTTTACAAAGGATGCTTCATCCATCCAGAGATTCAAATCGAAGCGATTTGTTGGATTTCTTCTCGCGTATTTCTTGCTCACTCGCAAGAGCGACGATCCCGACACCAACACTGACCACCGTGATGGCCGCCCGCAAAGGAAGGAACAAGAAGCAACCAGCAATCACTGTACCCGCGATAATAACAGGAACCCAGCCGGAATCTTCTGAATCACTTCGAACAGGTGGGACAGTGTACCGGCACATTCGCGCATGATCCGCAGCAGAGTCTCGATCCATAGACTTTGTCAGACAACCGTTCAAGCTGAAGCAGCATTCGTATTTGGGACACTCGTGATCCATCATTCTCCCTACGAAGCCACAGCCGGGGTAGCCGCATGCTATCACGACCTGCAGCAGTTCTTGGCGGGTCTGAAAACGGGTTCCATCCAGCCGAGTGATCCAGTTAGCCCCGTTGCCATTGTGGTCCGTCTGGGCATCAAGTCGGCACACCGGGCAGTTGCCTTCCTGTGCCACCCACTGCCTGATGCAAGTGTGGCAGTACATGTGGCGGCAGGTTGAGAGCATGCGTGGCTCGTACAGAACTTCATGGCAGATAATGCAGAATAGATTCGCGTCCAGCGCGCCTGGATCAACTGCTTGCCAGTCGCGATCGCCCATTTTTCCTTGCGAGTGTGGGGCGACGGAATTTTTATGCTTTATCGTGTTCTTTTCATAAAAACGTTGCATTGAAAGAGAATATGCCAGTCATAATATTGCTCATTTGTGCAGAGTCTGAAGGCCGGAGGAGTGGCATGTACGCAAGCGCAGCTGTACTCTTGCAGCAGGAATGGTACCGATGCGCAACGACCTGTGACGCCCGCTTCATCGATCGCGCGTATTCTTTCATGGCTGCCATCTGTCTCTAAAAGGAGGCAGAAATGTTGGTACGAGCGGTTTTTGTTTTATTGGATGGAAAATGTACAAACAACGAAGTCAGTCAAGAGCAATCACACAAGCAACGAACTCAGAAGCATCATCGCAACAGCTACTGTGACACCCCTGGCCCCAGAAACCGCCTGGTTTGCCTGCGATTCATCTTCAGCAGGCAATTGCGCGTCCGCAGAAATAGTCGTGTTGAGAACAACCGCGGCCAACGAATCAATGTTTTTGAAGCTAGCAACATCCGTGCTGTTTTCACTAATCATTGAGTCCAGAATCGATGACGAGACTTCGGCGACAAGTCCAGGCGGGACATCTGCTTCACTGGCAATTCGCATGATTGTGTTGGTGGGGTCAACTGGCTCTGTGCTGTTTGCAGCGTCTGCAATGCGTGCAAAAACGTCGGCAACTGAGTTTTGAGTTTCGTCCAGCGCCACACGGTAGCTGAGTCCACCTCCAATCTTGAGACGTCCGAAAATGTTGGTGAAGCACTGCTTGCTGTTGATACCAAACAATTGGCCAATAGTCTCCAATTTCACGGAGACAGCGGCGTTGATTGAGATTGAAGCAGCCGCAGAAACGCCAAAATAGCTGTCATATCCCGAAATCACGTCAAATGTTCTGTAGTAATCCACAAACTTTGTGAAACGGCTCTTGCAAGAGCTGGTCAACTGCACCACTTTGATGGCTTGGATCTGAGAAAAGGACATATTTTAGTCATTTGGAATAAAGGAATCAATATTAACAAGAACACACCTTGTAGTTCGCTGCCAGTCTTCTGCATTGCTCGTGGTAAGTGTCACCACGAGGAAGCTGGGTCAGGTCATAGATGAGAGTTCCGAATTGGTCAACGCTCAAACCATAGCTGCCCGCGTTGGAGCTGATCCAGCCTCCATCCACAACAACTTGTCCACCAACATAAATCTGTCCACTCTTGAAGACGCATGCATTGGTACTGCTTCCTCCAATCGAAATTTGACCGCCCGTCTGAACATTTAGTGTCGAGATTTGGTTGAAGGGGCCGTAAAATTCGTGCCCTTGAGTGAACCACTTGGTGCCGCACTGAGTTCCGATTGTGATGATCTGATCCAGACGGCAGTTGTACTTGATCGAAAGACTTTGCGCTGCGCTTTGCCAGTTCCCCTTCAAGCCAGAAATGTCCACAATGATTTTCTTGCAACTGTCACGCGAGAGTCCGAGACGGTACTGGTTGACGATGCTATCAACCCAGCTGTCTTGGATGAAAATGTTGCCATTGTAAAAGATTCCTCCGTTTCCAAAAACGATGCCGTTCCCGTACGTAACGCCGCCTCCTACCGATACTCCAACTTGTGTGTTGACAGTTGCGACGCTGTTGAAGATGCTGTAGAACTTGTTGCCTTGCACGAACCACCTCTTGCTGCATTCTGAACCCAGAGTAATGATTGTGCTCAGTTTGCAGTTGTGCTTGACAGCGAGTCTTTGGCACTCGGAAAGCCAGTTTCCCTTGATGATGGAAATATCAGTCACAATGTTTTTGCAACGGGTGCGGTCCACGTCGAGCTTAAACTGTGGGATGATTCCGTCGAACCAGTCATCTCCAATAAGAATGTTGGGGCCGTCAAAGATTCCTCCGTTTCCGATGCTCAGGCCGACTGAACCTCCGATGCTGACTCCGCCGCCGATGCTACCACCAATGCTTACTCCACCACCAATGCTGACTCCGCCTCCAGTCTTGGCTTGCGTATTGATTGTGGCAACACTGTTGAACACGTTGAAGAGAGGTGTGCCTTGAACAAAGTATTGCTTGGTACACGCGGAGCCAATGGCGATAACGATATCCAAAGAGACGCTGTACTTTGTCGCAATGCTCTTGCAGCCATCAAGCCAGTTGCCTGTCAGGACGGAAATATCAAACACGATCTGCTTGCCAACGTCAAGAGAGAATTTCCAGCCGTTGGTGCGAATGATTGTGGTGAAGAAGGTGTCTGGAATGACAACGGCGCCAATGGTCAGACCGACGCTACCGCCAGTCACGACACCGCCGGATGAGCCCCCAATGCCAACTCCAACAGATCCGCCAATGTTGATTCCCACTTGAGTGCTGAGAGTGGCCACGCTGTTAAAAACATTGTAGAACTTGCTTCCCTGGAGAAACCACTTCTTGCTGCATTCGCTTCCGATTGTAATGACTGTTTCAACTGAGCAGTTGAACTTGGCAGCAATCGTTTTGCATCCAGTCAAAACGTCTCCGTTGAGAACAGAAATCTCGGCGACAATTGATTTGGACGTGTTGAGGTCGATTCCAAACTTGTACTGACTGATGACAGTCGTGAACCAGTCGTCTTCGATGATTCGGATGCCGCTGTCAAAGATTCCTCCGGCTTGAAGAACCAGACCGCCGTAGCCGCCGGCACCCACAGCGACCCCTCCAGAAACGCCGCCTCCGATGGAAACACCGCTTCCGATAGAAACACCGCCTCCGATAGAAACACCGATACCGCCAGATACGTTGATTGAGAGCTGGCCCTTCACACCCAAGTCGAAAATGGTGCTGTAGACTTTGTTGAGCGGGTGTGACTTTGAGCCAAAGAACCGGTCCCTGCACGACCCAGCAACTTCGTAAACGTCCTTGAGCTGGCATCCACGCTTAGCCACAATCTTTTTGCAGCCAGTCACAAAGTCGTTGTCGTCGATATCGGCAATGTCCGAAATGATATTTCCGCAGAGAGAAGAGTCCAAGTTATGTTTCTTGGCCAGGACAACAACGTCGTCTTCCTTAATGTTGAAGTTGCCGCGCAGTGTGCATCCCTTCCCACGTTGGTCTGTTTTTTTTATGTAAGTGGAACTGTTTAGTTGGTTTGTGGGATCAGTCACTGGATGGTGTGTTGCTTACAGGTAGCCATGGCGTTCGAAGCCAGGAAGGCCAGTGCAAAGATTTGAGTGAAGTGCATGTTATGGATTGTATGCAAGAAGGGTGGTGGTAGTGGATGCAGAGATGCAGAAAATGAATGAGAGGATGGTTTGATGTCCGAAATGAGCGCATTTTTGTCTTCTTTTTAAAGCAAACTTTTACGAGTGCAAAATCTTAATTCGTGTCGCACCACGCAGAAATTGTGGTTGATGCAACTCTGAAACCTGTTTGGTAAAAAGCTGCAAAAACAAAATTCCGCAGTTAATTTGTTTTAGCTAATTGTTTTGATGACAATTCCTCAAATTTGGTCAGCTTTATTACTTGAAAAAAACAATTCCGCGCATTTTGAACTCTTTTTTATTTTGTGTGTCTTCCAAAGTCCAGACGCGCTCTGCTCTACCCAGCGCTGGTCTTCACAAAGAAATCGCGTTCCACAACAAAAGGTTCAAAACTACACATCTCCACTACATTCCTCGAGACAACACAATTTCCTCAAACGCATTTTGAAAATTCTTATTCGTCAGCTGTCCCTGTGATGCAACATTGAGCAAGCATGAGAAAAGAGTGATGAGTACTTATTTTTTGATTTGAACTTGAGTTACCATATTTGATTCCATCACACTGGAATGGATCCGCGCCTTTCTGAACAGTTCAGCAATTGCAGCGCCGCTCCAACCAACGAGTTTGTCTGCCCAATCGTCCCAATCCACATCGGAAGAACAGCTTATTTTCCGCGAAATGGCAACAAGGATGGATTTGCGGGAAGTTCGAGTGGGTGCTCGAACTGCAATGAGACGGTCAATGCGGCCTGTAAATCATTGTGGAAACACATTGCTATCAGTCTGTTTATCGTTTTCAAAATATTTTCGTTAGTGATGTACCTGGTCTCAAAAGTGTCGCATCCATCAATGAGGGATAATTAGTCGCCGCGAGAACAACTACTTTCGAGCCCGAAGATTTCACGGGGCCAGTATTGAAGTCATCCAGATTGTCCATTTCTTGAACCAGTTGTGCAAGAATTTTTTGTGAAAAGTCTCCGCTGCCTTCTCGCGCCGCAAACATGCTCTCAATTTCATCAAGAAAAATGATCGATGGTGCTGATTCTTTTGCTTGCTTGAAGATTTGCGAGATTTGCTTCTCCGATTCTCCAATCTTTTTTTGGTAAAGATGAGGAAACATGTTGAAGACGAAGTTGATATTTTCGAGCAAACTTACATGGCCCTTGATAATCGTCGATATTGAAATTGACAGAAATTGAGATTTCGACTCTGTTGCAATGGCTCTTGCCAAAAGCGTTTTCCCTGTTCCAGGCTGAGAAAATTTGTCAAACAAGAAGAAATAAAAAAAAACAAAACAAAATAATTACCGGTCCGTATAGAAGCACGCCTTTAGTCGGCAAAATGCCAAGTTTTTGAAATTCGTCTGGTTTAGCGTGAAACCAAAAGAGACTTTCAACCAAAAGAGCCTGCAAACATCAAATCTTTCAATGATCACATTGCCCTCATTCCTTGTCACAACAATGAACTTCGAATCGCACCTTGACGTCCTCAAGACCGCCCACATCGCCGAGTTCAACACGCGCTCGTTGTTCAACTTGGACAGAATGATTGGTGTTTCGGCGCATTTGCATTGCCACACTTTGTATTCCGTTTCGCACATGTTCAACGTTGATGGGTATTTCTCCTGTCTCTGATTTTTCACGCATGGAGGCACAGCGAGCAAAGTCATACAAGGCGAAAAAATCTGATAGACCGAATCCGACACAATCGGATTCAACCGCAGACGCAATTTCCGACTCCCTTGTCACAGACGTCCGCATGGATTCGCGCATGAGAGGTTGCTCAGACAAAGAGGATGTCAGCAAGGTTGTCAATATGCTTGATCGGCTCTGCGCTGAATATTTCTCGAAGACAATGTGCTCCTACGAATTTCGCGAATGAGTATTGAACACATGTAAACAGGTAGAACCCGCAAACTCAACTGGAAAAAGGTCCGAAAGCAATGCAAGATTTGCGCGTTCAGGATATGCAGATACTCCAATGAGGAGAATATTGTTTTGGCAAGTTCGCGAATACGCCCGGATGCGCTCCAAGGCTTGTAATAGGACAAGGTATATTGCGCTCAATGTGGATGATTGAGAGGATGCGGGTAATTTCTTTGGGAACAGAACTTCTAGTTTGTCAAATACGACTGGAAATATACGCGTTAAATTGCGTTACAAGCCAACAAAATGTACGCTCTGAACTGAGACAATGCGGCTGCTTCCATGCAATATCAAAGATGGAGCGCAGTTCTGTGGTATGGTACTCAGAAGGAATGGATAGTAATCGCGAGATACTGATGATGGTTGGCTGAAAAAGTGATTTGAAAAATCAGTCAGAGCGACGACAGAATTCTCAGATGAAACAACCTTGATCGCGTACATGGCGCTGATTTCGTTAATAAGAGACGTTTTCCCTGCGATTCAGACGTTTGCTTAATGGTGTTCGATGCCTCAGGAACGCGAAACTCTACGCATACCACATCCAGTCGGTCCCGATAACAACGTTCCGTACGATCCTTGGTTATTTTGTAAGCTCTGAATCAACTCATGGATTCTAACAAGGTTTGTGAATGTGAGCCCAGCACGCTCCTCCTGAGTAGCATCAAAGCATTTACCGGCGACCAGCAAATCCAAACGCTTCTAAGCCAAATTTCAATATTTTTCCGTGAAAAACAGCATCAGTTGTCAGGCATGGGATGATGGCGTCCGTTTCTGTCGTAATCCGGCCAACACGCGCTTGCGACCACTCCAAACTTCCGCTCGGAAAGTCGGCAAAATCGTACGATTCAATCTCAAAAGGCACCGATATTCCATCCAGTGTATGCATCAGCAACGGTGTGTTCAGCAGAAGCGGATGGAGAACGGAATCAGCAAGTTGGTGTAAAATCCATTCTTTCGGCAACGTGTCCCATAAAGTAATAGATTGGCTGTATTTGAGGGTAACTGATTTTACGCGAGGAATGGCAGCGCTGGGAACAATAACAGCATGAGAGTCGAATTTCTGCCGAACAGTGTTGAAGTATCTCGGCAAGAGGAGACAATGCTTCGGATTCGCCGACGAGCATAATTTGGCGAATAGACTGTCAGACGCAATCTCAACTGCAATTGGAAAGCTCTCAACGGAAGATGGAGTCATCCTGGTCGGGGACGGTGCCTTGGACAAAAGTATATAGGCGCATTTGACAGCGTCTGGCGCAGGTACAGCAGACCTTGAGCAGATGCATCTGTTGTAACAGAGTCATATTAGTTCTTATGCTGTTCTGGTCTTCGTGGTGACTTTCTTTCGCACATCTGAGCGCTCCGATGTTCACGATATCGAATCAAGGAAGCAGACAAACAGTTACCGCAACGGTTTCTCATATGAATTCGTCGCTTGCGCTGGAAACTCGGCAAACTCGGAGAAGGTCGGCTGCGTTTGCTTCATGTTGGACTGATTATCAAAATTATGGTCGATTATTTTGCTTGCAGTGGAAATGCCAGAATCGATGCAGACCTCGTTCACCGACACAGCTGCCGCCACTGAAGATGCTCGACAGATTATTCTGGATGCCGTACAGCAGTTTGGGTTCGTAGCGCATCGATCCCCCATCGAGAAAAACTGGCTCATCTGCCCCGGCGCAGAGCGATATCATGTTGACTCGTGGGTCCCTCCCACCTGAACTCATCGTCTCTAACTGGTTTCTGCGTGTTTTGTAGGGTGGATGGACTCGGAATCAGCTTCAACGGCGGGAAAGACTGCACCGTAATGCTCCACCTACTCAAACTGGTGCTAGACTCCTACCCCAACAATCGCAACAACCTGCCACGCATACCCTGTCTATTCGTCACTGTTTCTGATCAGTTTCCAGAGGTGGACGAATTTGTCGACCGAATGGCCCTAAGGTGCCACATGTTTCAGTTCATGTTTTTTGCCCCCACTTACTAAAACCTTCACAACTCGTCCTTGATTCAAACGCATACCTCACCCCGCAGTTACAATCTTGATGTATTTCGAACAAGTCTGTCAATGAAAGAAGGACTCGAGGCATATCTCAAAGCGTACCCGAAAGTGAAGGCCGTATTGGTTGGAACTCGACGGACAGACCCGTACTCAAGTTGCGTTTCACACAAACCTTTATTGAACACTTGAAATCATGGGCAAGCGTTTTTTCCGGATGCTAACCCTCTCCGTAAATAGGTAATCTGAAGCCTTTTGATCCCACTGACAATGGTTGGCCAGAGTGCGTTCGTGTGCATCCGATTCTGGACTGGTCTTACACGCAAATCTGGGACTTTCTAAGAAGCTATAGCGTGGATTACTGTTGTCTGTATGACCGAGGGTACTTATAGAAATCTCTTTTTTTTTAGCGAAGCGTCAGTTGTTCGATTCTTAAGCATAATGCATCGCAGGTACACTTCATTAGGCGGAATTCACAACACCTTGCCAAACCCAGCCCTACGAAAAAATAATGGTGAATTTGATCCCGCATACAAACTGTTGAATGGGGATCTTGAAAGAAACGGCCGAATTAAGCGAAACCCGTCAACTCCCTTGTGCGTGAACTCAACCAGCGCGCAGTCATTGGATCAGACTCACGAAAAGTCGCGCTGATGCATAAAAGTTTTTGTCGATTAGCGAATGATGAGACGCTCTGTTTGACTTTTTCGTTATTTTTTTTTTTTTCTTGAGTTTGAAGCAATTCCATATTGTTCATTCAGCACCCTGGATTTTTGATCAGCACGATAGCTAGAATATTTTATAATCTACTATATCTCATGTGCCTAATGATGCGCCAAGGAAACCTCGCGTTGTCAGCTTTATCCAACGGACAACACCGTCTCATGCGTTACTTTATTCGAAGCGTCCATGGCATCTTATGCAATTGTTCTTTCCTCATTATTTTGTTCTAGCAGTGTTTATAACTTGAGTCCAACCCGAGCGCAGCTGCGTTAATTGTTGTGCAAACCTGAAATGGACAAAAAGTAAGACTTGAAAAAGCGGACAAAATAACCACAACTCACAGCTCCACCATCCTTCCTGAGGAACACGCGCTCGGCAGCATTGTTTCCATCAAATCGTAAATCATTTTTGGTTTTTCCTGCACAATCAGTCCATCCCTGCGCGAGGTGCATCAGCATGTGTGGAAAACCAAGGGCTTCACATTTCCCAAGCTTGGCTCACCGAATCGGTTTTATAAAATCAAATTCGCAGTCCGCATAACGCTGATGCCTAATGTCCATGGATTCTCCAGATTTTCGGAAAACGAGACAGGTCGTCTTTGACTTTTTAAAATACGTGCCATCCTCGCATGCAATTCTGTGCCATTTATCCCATTTGATCCATGCTATGCTTTCAATGTATCGAAATCCCCACGAAATTGCTGCTTTCTTAAAGTGTGTAGGAAAAGATGCGTTTGCCATGAGTTCCAGGAAATATCCGCGCTGAAGATGTCCACTCACAAGAACAAAAGGAGTGAATTCTTTTTCCACCCAGATAAATAAGAAGCCTTCGGACATTAACGATGGAACATTCAGCGACGCCTAAATATTTTCGAAAAACCAGGAAGCCCTTTGCATGTTCAACAGCGGGTAAGATGAAAATCGGTTTCAAGAAGGGGGGGATTCCGTACAAACTCTTGAATGGTAATCAAGCCTGAGTTTGGCTCAGGGGATTGAGACAGCGTTAGAGGCGGGTCCATGTACAGCAGGAGCGGGTCGCAGATTTTCTTGACGGATGGCAAGCTGTCTTGTTCGAGAATGTTGAGAAATAGCTGCTTGCTGTTGACAGCTGGATGGATGGATTGCTGCTCCTGTGCTTCGAGGGATTGAATCTGGCGGACCCAGCCTCGCGATAGCGGCGCGGGTATGCGTATATGGATTGGTGCGTTCATGACTTCGAGATTTATGATAAATATTTGAACATTTTTACGAGCGGTAAATACTTGCCTTGGTTTAAAAAGAGTGTCATCTGGGATGTTATCAAGACGGAGCGCACAAGTGCTTGCATCGTCCCTGCATTCGTCGGTGCAAAAGTCCTTCCCGGCACCAAGTCCCTCCGCACCCACCACGAATATCCTTGCAGAAGTACGGACCCGCAGTGCTGCCCGTTCAAACCTATGGGTCCACCGCTTCAACGACAAGCTTTCCCAATTGACTGCTCAGTCTCAGCCAAGCGTAGACCAGGCACCTTCCCCATCCATCTCAGCAGCGTCATCTCGCTTGAGGATGTCAGATTCGTTTGTGCAAGTTTTCCTGCCGTTCAGAAGTGACCCTTCAGTGGCCGAACAGTATCAGAACCCTTACGCGACAGGGGCTATCCGCATGGGGAAGATTCTGGAGGAACTGGATGCGCTAGCGTTCTATGTGAGCCATACGTATGCGTCCAATCTGGAGCGTCCTGTTACCATTGCCACAGGTTTGTTTTTTTCTCTCTCTCTGATTGGCGCAAGTTGGTGACCGAATGCACGTCACAGCGAGTGTGGATAGAATCGACCTGATCAGCAGCATTCCCATTGATCAGGATATCTCCATTTTTGGCTATGTCACTTGTAAGTTGTCTTTTGGGGGTCGGTGGTGGTGGGGCATGAGTTGTGAGATTTCTAATCCAATTTTTTGAAGATACTGGAAACTCATCCATGGAGGTGACTATCCAGATGGAGACTCTCTTGCCAGACAAGGTCCATCCCGCGGATATGGACAGCGCGAAATATATACGGTCGAAGCTGCCAGACGAGGCGCTTTCTGGAAGCCACTTGCTCACTGCTAAATTCATCATGGTAAATGCTCGCTTTCGAATCTCCTAAGTTGGCCGAAACGAATGTTTGAATGGTCTTTTATTCCAGGTAACTCGGGATCCCACGACCGGAAAGGCTGCTCCACTGAAACAGCTTGTTCTGGAAACTGAGGAAGAGCGTAAAATCTTCGAAGAAGGCGCTGCAAACAAAGCGCGCAAACAGTCTGAGGCCCAAAGTGGACTTACAAAGCGCGCTCCATCGCATGATGAGATGACGCTTGTTCACAACATGTACATGGAATACCGGAAGTATGTTGAAGAGCGAGACACGCGGCTGAAAGTTGGGTTTAGTGGAATTGTTGGAGGCGCTACTGCACTTCCGAAACCCGCAGACATTGAATGGATGAGAGACACGAGGATTCAGAATATCATGCTCACTTTCCCGCAAGATCGAAATCTTCACGGAAAAGTATTTGGAGGTTGGCTGATGCGTTTGGCATTTGAGTTGGTGAGCGCGCGATTGGATTACTCATCATGTGTATTCAAACTACCTCATCAGCCTCTAAACCGTTTTTTCTCCACTTTCAAGGGTTTTGCAAGTGCTTTCATGTTTTCTCGAGCACCTGTCAAATTCCTCGCTTTGGACGACATCAGTTTCCGCCGGCCTGTCGAAATCGGAGCAATCTTGGATTTTGAAGCGCAAGTCGTTTACACTGAGCCCACTGGTGAAATTGTAGTCAAAGTTGTTGCGCATGTGGTAGAAGCGGAAAAGGGCACGCGGGATATGAGCAATGAATTCTGGTTTACTTTCAAGAGCTACGATCAGGAGGGGGTTGTGCGGAAGAGAATTATGCCGCGGTCGTATCATGACTGCATGCTGTATTTGGAGGGAAAGAGAAGATTCGAAAGAGAATAAAACTAATTCGTTCTTGCAATCAAACTTCGAATGAAAAATCTCAAGACAGGCATTTTATTCCCTGAAACTAAATAATATCTATATAGCGCCCGTCATTGAACGGCTGGGTGATAATCTACTGCTCTTTGCCCCAGTTGCAGAAGGTTTAAGAGGTGCTGATCCATGCATGCCCAACACATCAGCATCCACTGGGACTTCCAGCATGGACATTGCTGCTCTGACCACTTTTCGTAGTTTGACCTCCAGCGCTGCTCGCCTTCCGCTTTCCTCGCTCACTTCACGTTCCAGCTCGGTAATGTGCAACCGTTGCGCGTCATGCGACGATTTGATTGTCTCGAGCGAACTTTTTTGGTGATTACACGTCTCTTTCAATTTCGACTCACTCTTTGTCGACGTTTCAAGGTCAAGTCGCAGCTTTGCTAATGTTTGCGTGGAAGAATCAAGCGACTCTTTGGTATCTTTTAGCAGCGACACAACCCGGGAAAATATGCCTTCAAAGTTGATCAGCCGGCTTAAATGTGGCCGTGAGCCCATGTTGTGCCTGAGCTGCGCTTCCACTTGCAAATGATGCTCTCCTTTCACATCAAACCAATGCGATGCCATCTGCTCAATTCTCGAAAACTGAGAAAAATAACTGGTGGTCATGTCTTGATAATATGCAGACTCGGTAGTGAGACGCGTGAGTTCTTGCTGTGTCTTGTGTGCGGCTTCATCATGTTGCTTCAGTTTAGATTCATACGAGTGTTGGGCGGAGGTGTGTGCTTTTTGCTCTTTGGAGAGGGTTTCTTTGACCTGAGCGCATTCTTTCGTCGAAGTTTCAAGCCGCTTTTCTTGTTCTATGGGTAATCACGCGTTTGTCAGATGTTGTGAGTAACATTCGTGATTTGACACACACCTTCCAGTCGGATAACCAGTTCCGAATTTTTCGTCTTGAGCGCGTTGTTTTCACCGAGAAGAAGAACCAACTCGTCGAAATCAACAACGGATCGTCCAATGGCATCATGCAGCGCCTTTGCATACTGGGATGCAACTCCTTTTGAAACATCGGGAAACATACCCCCTCCAGCAAGTAATGTGTCGATATCCAGCAGCGCAGTTTCATCGCTTGACTCGTCGGCCTTGGAATCACCGAAACTCTCCTTCAAAACACGAATGACTTCTTTTGCTTTTGCAAACTTGAGCCTCTCGTCTTCCAAAGCGCTCCTCAGTTTCAACATTTCCTGGCGCACACTGCCAATGTCTTCGCCGCTGCCTCCAGCGACTCCGCTTACTTCATCAACCATTCTTCTCAGCGTCTCGTTTTCATTCTTCCATTCTTTGATGATGCTTTCGAGCGTGAGTTCGACACCTTTTAACCGCGAAACCTCAAACTCCAGCACACGCTGCTTATCCATCTGCGGTCCAATCACTTTTTCAAAATCGACAGTGACAAGATCTGGATCAAACTTTGCCGCAATTTCTGCATGCGCTTTTTTCGCCTCTTCCGCTTCCTTTGCAGCTGCCAACGATGCCGCATCCGCACGCGCTATCCGGTCACTACTCTCCGCAGCCAGAGCTCGCAGTTGTCCATGCAGCAGCGAAAGCGTGTTACTCATTATCGCCCGGAACGCCTTGCTCGTGTCGAGTTCGCTGAGATACATCCCCGCCAAATCCTGCAACACTGCCCGTTCATTCTCTAGAGACTGTTTTTCACTCTCGAGCGATGCGAGTTGTGCTTGTGTGATTGGTGCTGGCTGGTCCGGTTTTGTTGCTTGAAACTGGATAGCGGCGTCCAAGTTTTGGAGGGTTTGTGTTTCGTTGAGTGGAGTCAGTGCATCGAAAGAGGTTGTGTTGTTGGATGTGGCGATACTGCTTCGAAGGGCGCCTGCGAAAGCATCGCTGAGTGTGTTTATGATATGCATTGCTTCGCTCAGAGGGATTCCTTGCGAATGCGTCTTTTTTTCCAGAGTTGAGATCAAAAGGTTTTTTCGGGCCATAACATTTGCAAGACGAGTTTGAAGTTCGTTGTGCAAGTTTGAGTTGGATTCCTTCTTCTTTTCGTCTTCGTTGGGCTGATTGTTGTTGTTGTTGTTAGGCGGGATGGAGGCACTGCCAATGACGATCTCCTCGAGTTCGAGTGTGCGGCCCCTCAGTCGCTTGTTCTCCTTGGCCAGAATGTCGCACTGGGATGTGAGAGCTTCGATATCGAGAGCTTGACGACGCAGTATCTTGGACGACTGATCTTCTTCGGTGGACATGTAACTCTGCGGTTGCTGTTGCTGCTGTTGCGGAGGAGGAGGAGGATTCGATTGTCCGTACAATGCTTGCGTTGTAGGCTGGTTCGAAGAATGCGGAAGATGAAAGGTTTTGAGTTATGTCCGAATTCCATCGCAAACGCGATTCATTATTTTTTGTTTGTACCTGGCGAGGGATCGACTCTTGAGAATGAACGGCGTAGTGGACGTGATCTGGTGTGTGGCTCCTCCCTGGGTCAACAACACCGCCGGTGACCTGTGTTCCTGGCACATGCTCGAGAGGGATACTGTAATGAAAGTGGTTCGGCGTGTTTGTCGCGCGCGAATCGACAGGTCCGCCAGTCATCGGGAACTTGGACTTAAAGGCTGACGACGGCCCACCGAAAGCAGCGGCGGGTTGTTGGAGAGAGGAGTTGTTCGAATGTACGTGGAACGACGGGCTTTGAGAGTGTGTTGCGCGAGGTTGTTGTTGGGTCTGGGACGGCTTGATATCGATCAAGGTGGAAACGAGGGCTGCCTTTTCAAATTGCAGCTTCCTATTTTCAGCCTCCAACTGCCTTACAGTTTCTTTCATCAGATTCTGGTCCGAGGTTCGGACGGAAGAGAGACGCGCATCCGGTTGCGACTTTGTTTGCGGCATTGGTGCAGACGGTCTTCGAGAAGCCTGTGCGAGTGAAGGCTGGGACTGGGACAAGTCAAACACGTTTGGGTTTGAAAAGATTGACGAGGGATTTCTGTTCTGCTGCGTTGATTGCGTGTGCGTTTGCTGTTGCAGCTTCGAGCTGGATCCGCGCTGGTGCGGCGATGGAGAGTGCTGATCGATTGCCACATCGTGTTCGGACATGTGCGCCGGCGGCTTCAGCGGTACTTTTGCGGGGAGATTTGGAAGCAGCGGAAACTCGACTTCGGTTTCGTCCAGTGTTTTCGAGATTGCTGCGACAGTGTTGAGAAGAGCGCGTTTCTTGTCGGATGCAGTCGGTGACATGGTGGCTGCGGGAGTGGGAGCTGGTTGGCTGATTGGCGCGTCAGATCGGACGTTTTGACAACAATAGATTGAAACTTTCTTTGTTTATGGAAATTGTCAAAGTGGAAACCGCTTTACTCACAGCCCATATTAACCGAGAGATATAGAACGGGACCAAGTGGGCAACGCAGCACTGCATCTGGCGTTGAGTAAGGTCTGACGATGCTGGCGGCGTGTCCAATGATCCGCTGGCATCAAAAGCGCAGTAACAGCACCAACAAGTGGGGCTGTCTCCAGGTGTAAAGAATGACCCCGCTCTCAACAAGTGCTGTACCTTCTGAATCGACAGAGAGTTTCGAGTGACTCGCGTGGATGAGCCCTGCCAATTGTTTTTTACATAAATCTTCTCGTTTTTTTCCAAAACGGTCTGCCAACACTTCGCGTCACGCACCATCCTCCGCCTGTGCAGCACTCGATTCCCGCGACAACGAACAGCATTCCCTCGATCATTGCTGCAAATTAACTACGCAATCACAACACAAGCCTCCCCGCTTTCCATTCTCTCTCGTCCAATGCCAGTCAACCACAAGTACTCTTTCGAGTCCATCAAAGATGCGGCCGTGCAACAATCGCTCGTTGCAGGAGCCCAAATTATGATGGCCCAAGCTGGTTACGTCTCTGCTGCATCAGCAAAAGCACCTAAAGCCCAGCCAAGCAATGACTCGAGCAAATCTGTCAAAGCACCCAAAGTGCAAGTCAGCAATGCCCCCAAATACTCTCTGGAATCCATTGTCGATCCACACACCCAATTGGCTGTCACTGAAGAAGGAATTCGCGCCATGTAAGACGATACTTGCATTCCAGCAAAACCCTGACTGCGAGTTGACATTGAAAAAAAATAGGTGGCGCCAAGGTGTTTACGCGCCTGTCTTCCCTACAATCAACGTGAATGCCACTGCGGCCTTCTCGACGTCGGCCACAGCAGCAGCAGCCGGAAAGTCTCGCACGTCTTCTTCATCCCCCGCATCCAACTTGGCTTCGGAACTCATTCTCGCCGAAATCAGACAAGTCACGGAAAAGATTAAACAGCTGAAAACATCAAAGGCTGGAAAAGCTGAAATCGATGAGCAGGTTGCCATTCTCAAGTCTCTGAACGAGCGCAAAAATGCCGCTGCCAATGCGGATGATGGTGGGGCGAAAAAGTTTGAACTGAAGACGCCAAAGGTAGTGAAAATCAAAACCGGCTTCTATTTTGCCGGTTCTTAAAAAACCCACATTCGTTCCGAAATTTTAATTTTTTTAGGGGACTCGCGATTTCCTCCCAGAAGAAATGGCGATTCGCGAGCGCATGTTTGCCTCCATTACCCAAGTGTTCAAGCGTCACGGAGCAGTGACAATTGATACTCCCGTTTTCGAACTAAAGGAAATTTTGACTGGAAAATACGGAGAAGACTCGAAGCTCATTTATGACTTGAAAGACCAAGGAGGAGAGCTTGCGTCTCTTCGATATGACCTCACAGTGAGTTTTTTTTTTATTATTCAAATGAGGGAGAAGGCATCATAACGTTTGATGGGTGTATGTGTTGATTCTAGGTCCCATTCGCACGATTCCTGGCCACACACGGAATCTCGAACATTAAACGATACCACATTGCTAAAGTATACCGCCGCGACAACCCATCTATCAACAAAGGTCGCATGAGAGAATTTTTCCAGTGTGTTAGTGCCAAACCCATATGTGTTTTTCGCCAACTTGGTTGTGAGGAGAAATTCAATCCAATTCTTTTCAGGATTTCGATATTGCTGGAGAGTACGGTCCAATGATTCCCGATGCGGAAATTATCAAGACTGTTATTGACGTCCTTGAGGCTGTTGAAATTGGCGAATTCAAAGTCAAGGTGGGTTTATTTTTTCTTGAGCTATTTCGCAGCGGAAAAACACCTGATCAACTGAGTCTATTTTTCGACATGCACACTTTGCATCAGATTAACCACCGCAAGATTCTGGATGGTATGTTTGAGGTCTGCGGTGTTCCCGCCGACAAGTTCCGGAGCATCTCATCTGCGGTGGACAAACTGGACAAATCTCCCTGGGCGGAAGTCAAGAAAGAAATGGTTCAAGAGAAGGGCCTTGCTGAGGATGTTGCCGACCGCATTGAACAATACGTGAAGCTCAGTGGAGGAGTTGAGATTTGCGACAAGCTTGACGCAGATGCCGCCTTCAGTGGAAGCGAACGTGCCAAAGCCGGAGTGGCCGACATGCGTTTGCTCTTTAAATACCTGGACCTGTTTGGCGTCTCTCAAAAAATGTCGTTTGACTTGAGTTTGGCAAGAGGATTGGACTACTACACTGGAGTCATTTACGAAGCTGTCTTTGAATCTAGTGAGTATTTATGTTCCATTCTGCTTGAGGCTGTTTGTGTTGATGTATTTTGCATGGTTTTAGCCAGCGAGGAAACCAGTGGAGTCGGATCGATTGCTGCTGGTGGCCGTTACGATGAACTTGTTGGCATGTTCTCCCCATCGGGCAAAAAGATTCCTTGCGTGGGAGTTTCTGTTGGCGTTGAGCGTGTGTTTGCCATTCTCCTTGCCAAAATGCGTGCAGCAAAAGCGTCTGCGAAGCCTCGCACAACTGCCACTCAAGTATACCTGGTTGGTCTTGGCAACGGACACTTGGAAAGCCGAATGAAAGTTGCCCGTAGTCTTTGGGAGGCTGGAGTTGCGACTGAATTCACGTTCAAGGAAAAGCCACGGCGTGATGCGCAGTTCAAAGTCATTTCTGACGAAGGGATCCCTGTCAGCGTTGTGTTTGATGAAGCCAAATTTGGTGCTGGAAAAGTGCAGGTTGAGGAGAATGGTGGGGACAAGGGAAAGCATGTCGTGTCCGAGGCTGACGTTGTTGCGACGGTTTTAAAGTGTCTTGGAACTGGGCCAGTCCCCGCCGCCGCCGCCGCCGCGAACAAGGCTCCTTCCCGATCTTCAAGTCCCGTTAAAAAGCCTGCAGCAGCAGCAGCAGCTGTCGCCAAGAAAGAGGCCGATGACGACTTTGATGTGAGGCATAAATTTGGATGGAATTGTAAATTGATGTTAATCTCTGCGCCCCAAAAAAAAAAAAAAAATTAAGCTGTTTGGATCAGATGACGAAGAGGAAGACGCAGAGAAGGCGGCCCTTACCGCGCAGCGCCTCAAGGAATACCATGCAAAGAAGGCAACAAGTTGAGAGCTTGTAACTTTTTGAGGCTGTTATTTTATATCTGACTGTTTTGGATGCAACAACTCTTTTATTTTTTCCAGAGCCAAAGACAGTGGCAAAGTCAATGGTTATTCTGGACGTGAAGCCGTGGGATGACGAAACGGACATGAAAGCTATGGAAAGCAATGTGCGTGGTATTTCGATGGAAGGACTGGTTTGGGGAACAGCCAAGCTTGTTGCGATTGGTTACGGGATCAAGAAGCTGCAAATCACAGCGGTGGTTGAAGACGACAAGGTGGGAGTGGATGACCTGTCTGAGAAGATTGAGTCGTTTGACGATCTTGTGCAGTCAGTGGATGTTGCGTCTTTCAACAAGCTTTGATTTTGTGTTTTTGCGTTAAGAGCTGCTCCGAGTGCAAGTGGCTGGCTGGGTTGATCCGAGGCTAATAATTTTTTATTCGATGCGAGTCTCTTTTTTCGTTGTTGAGGAAGGAGCAGCCACCGCTCGGAATGAGAGTGGTTGTGTGGGTGGCGTTGTTTGATTAAAGAGAAATGAATTTGATGGCTTGGAAAACAGCGAAAGCAGGTGTTGTGGTTGTGGGAGCAAGGGCAGCGAGTGCGAGTCTTGCCTGCAGTCATTCATGCGTCCGTGCATCGCATCGCACACGCAGTCCCAGTCCCAGCATCTGTCTGTCTGCCTGCCTGTTCCCATGTGTTTACGTATTAATAAATACATAAGCGGCGTCCCAAAGCCGCAAAATGTCATTGAACGCCACCCTGTGATTCAGCAGAAATTCCCGTGATTAAAACAAGCTGTGATTAAAACACCTGGCGCGTCACATGACCATTCCCTCGCAGTATAAGAAGGCGCATTCCCCCCCAACTAAGCAACAAAGCCAGGTTCCAAGTCTATGAAAATGAAGCTGTCCGCCGTCTTCTCCGCCGCTCTCCTGGCTGTCGCAAACGCCGCCGTCGTGCGTCGTGGTGCGCCCGCCGACGCAAACGACGTTATCCGCTGCGCCTACTCCGTGCACTTTGACCTTGGCGTTGACGGTCTCACCATCATCAAGAACCACTTCAACGCCCTCGGCATGTCCTACGTCATTCGTACCAGCTTCTCTTCAGACTTGGCCAACTACGTTTCCTTCCAGCTCACTGGGGCTTGCAGTGAGTGCGCCCCGTGTGACACTGCTAAAACCCATTTCGCTGATCACCCTTTGTGTCACCTTTGTTTTTACTTTTTTCCATCAGGCGAGTCCGACCACGTCGAGACCATCAGCGGTGCCGTTTCGTACTCTGTCGTCCGTGCCTTGAACAGACCAGCCCCTCTCAAGGTTTCCGCTGCACCCGTTCAGCAGAACCCAGAGTTCATCCACACCATCACTGGAGTGAACGCCCTGCGCAAGAACAACGGCTTCACCGGTAAAGGAATCACTGTTGCCATCATTGACTCCGGTGTCTACTACAAGCACCCAGCTCTCGGTGGATGCCTCGGAAAGGGCTGCAAGGTCATTGGAGGATACGACTTTGTCGGTGACGTCTACGATGTGAACCACCCAGAAAGTGCCGTTTCCGACAGCGACCCTGAGGACAACTGCTCTGAAGCTTCCCACGGTACCCACGTTGCCGGTATTGTTGCCGCTGACGCCAGAAACATTACTACCCCGGGCTTTGTTCCCGCGTTTGAGTTCACTGGAGTCGCCCCAGAGGCTAGCTTGCTCGCATACCGTGTGTTCTCTTGTGACGGTAAAACCGGAAACGACATTGTTACCACTGCCATCTACCAGGCCGCCAAGGACGGTGCCGATGTCCTCAACTTGTCTCTGGGTGGTGGTCCATCCTTCAACGACGAAGACCAAGACATTGCCGTCGACACAATCTCCAAGGCTGGTCACTTCGTTATTGCATCTGCTGGTAACGACGGTGCCAGCGGTATCATGACCACTGGAAACCCCAGTAACTCCCGCTCAGCCCTCTCCATCGCCTCCTTTGACAACGTTGCCGCTCCCTTCTCCGCTCTCACCATTGACGATGAGTCATTCATCTACTCCTTGGGAAGCCTCAACCCCAACTTCCAGGACAACCAAGTCTTGGACATTATGATCAACAGTACGTAAACTCTGACGTCTAACCCTGAATACTTGAACAAAGATGTTGACCATTCTCTTAATATTCCAACAGACATTGATGCTGACGCCAGCGACCTTATGAACGACGGAACCGGTCAACCCAGACAGAACGCTACTGGAAAGGCTCTCGTCATTCGTTGGGGTGACAAATCCTTTGGTGGATCAAAGGCCAGATGTGACTACGCCGCCAAGTCTGGAGCCTCCGCATGCATCATCTACGTTAACGACGACACCTGGTTCTCCATTGCGGGATCGGCGCAAATTCCAAGCATGCTTGTTACCCACTCTGCTGGAAAGGCTCTCTTGGCCGCTGTCAAGGCTGGCAAGTCTCCCAAAGTCGTCTTCTCTGCTACCAAAAAGATCATGTCCCCACTGCCAACTGCCGGAACCATTTCGTCCTTCTCTTCTGCTGGTTTGGACATTGACCTTAACTTCAAGCCAGACATTGGTGGTATCGGTGGTAACGTTCTCAGCACTGTCAGCCCCCACTCTGCTGAATTCCACAAGTACACTGAAACCTACGGTTTGATGTCTGGTACTTCCATGTCTGGTCCATACGTTGCCGGTGTTGCTGCTCTTGTTCTCCAAGCCCGTGGAAAGGCCATCGGCTTTGACCAGTTCCGCGGATTCATGCTCAACCAGGCTAGCCCAAAAAAGATTTACCAGCGCAACGAGACCAACTCCCCTGCTTACCAAGGTGCCGGTCTTGTCAACGCCCTCTACGCTGCCACCTCCAAGACTTTGGTCCTCCCAGCTTCCCTTGCCTTGAAGGACACTGAGAACCACGTTGCCTCCAACAAGCTGACCATCCAGAACAAGGACACTGTCCCAGTGACTTACACCTTCTCCTACAAAGATGCTGCCACTGTCAACCCCTTCAAGACTGGAGACGACTTTACTCAAGATGCTACCACCATCACCTTTACGGATGACCAACATGCTCAGCTGTCTTTCAGCGAGAAGTCCATCACCGTTGCAGCTGGTGCCTCTGCTGAAATCACTGTTCAAGTTGTTGCCCCCAAGGTCACCGTTGCCGACACATACCCCATCTACGGAGGATACATCCACATTGTTGCCAGCAACCAGGAAGACTACGAGATGAGCATTCCTTACGCTGGAGTTATCGGTGCATACAAGAACAAGTCCATCTGGACCAGAAAGTCTGCCTCCCTCGCCGCTAGATGGGGCCCAACCGTTGGAGTTCCAGCCGAGTCTGTGACCACGGGTCTTTTCGCCGACAGAGACTTTACTCCATTGACTGCAAACGCTGCCATCAACGGAACTGAAGGTGTCCCCGTGCTTGCTCTTGCTGCCCACACCTCCCGCTTTGCTAGCATCGAAGTCATGTACCAAGGAGACGCAAGTGTCCTCAAGGCTGCCGGTTTCAACACGTCCTCCCCAATCTTTATTCAGATTGTTGATGAGAAAGCTGGAGCCGCTGGAGTTTCCACTTTTATTCCCTTGCAGCGTAACACGTATGTCGATGGACAGTCTGTGCTCGCGCCAGTCGTCTACACCTTTGGAGGATTTGCCGTGGACGCCGTTGGCAACTTTACCCAACTCCCAGCTGGAATGTACAAGATGAAGTTCTCTGCCGTCAAGAACTTTGCCAAAGTCGACGACGCCGACAGAGACGAGATCATTACCCCAGTCTTTGAACTCTTTTACGGCGCTGGAGGCGCTAAGCCAGCTCCATCATCATCTTCCACCGCCGCCACCGCCACTGGAGCTGCATCTGGATCCACTGCCACCGGAGCTTCATCTGAACGCCCAACCGGTGTTGCCACTTCCAGTGGAGCTGCCGGTGCCAGCAGCAGCGCTACTTACATCCCAGTTGTCACTTCCGCGTCGTCCAACGCGTACGTGGCACCTAAGCCAACAGCCAGCAACCTGTACAAGAGTTCTGCTCTTGCTGTGGCTGCCTCTTTTGTGTCCCTTGTTGGAGGACTCCTTATGTTCTAAAACAACCGTTTCTTTCAAATTACTTATAATCTGGTATTGTAGAATCTTAAAAAGAAGAGAAATAAAAATTACGCTCAAAGAGGTTCAAAAAAAAATTCGCTTGTTTGGTAAAATGATCTGGTGGACTGCAACGCTACTGTGAGTTGATTTGAGATATGTGATGTATGCACCCCACTGCGAACTGTCCATCTCGAGTCAACTCACAGTAGCATTGCAGTCCATCATTCCAGTGCATCAACTAGGAAGGGACGGGGCATCATTGGGGTGGTAGGGGCCAGCAAAGGTGGACTGCCGCCAACTGAAGCAGCCAGGCACCAGTGCGTCAGCTTGTCTTTTCTCAAGTTACGATACAGGTACATACAACTCCAAAAATTGATTCAAGCTTTTTCAGGAACAACCGGCACAGTCGCGATTTGTTGATGGATTGATGGATGATATTTTCGCAGTCACAGGCTAAGCAGGGTGATATGACGTGTGCAAAAAAAAAAAACATGCTTCTCCTCAACGAGGACAGAACAGTATAAAAAAAAGCATTTGTTTGTACACTCATTTTTCCATTTCCAAGTGACTCACAGTTTTGCACTTTTTATTGGACAAAAAATGGGTAAGTAAAAAAACATGACGGATTTCACCTGGAGTGGTTGGGGATGGACGCAGGCGCCAGCAACGAAAAGCGCAGGAGCTGCTTCTGCCCCTGTTAGTGCCGGATGGGAAGGTGTGTGTGTGTGCTTGTGTATGTTGCAACGGATGCTGCGATCCAAGGGGGATGACGGGGAAACCTATTTGATCAAATTGCCCTTTACACTCTCCCTCCCCACTCCCCTTCCCACCCCCCCTGCATTCAATGACACTAGTAATCTCAAACATTACCTTTTCTTCCAAAAAAACACAAAAACTCTGTATGTTTAGAACCAGAAACAAGCTCGTCTGTACATGTATGTGAAGTGAGCGGCCACGACACGAGCGGAGCCGGAACAGAAAAGATGCCATTCAAAACGGTTCTTCGTGCTCTCGAAGCGACAAAAGGTGTCGGCAAAAGTGTCGTTGTGCGTAAAGACCTCGTGGAGGGCTTTAAACCCGTTTCGGACTCTGGATTGAAGAAGGGTATGAAGCTGTATGATGCGGCCGTCAAGAAGAGGGCGAAAGCTGAAGAAATCAAGGCGAAGGAAGCAGTTTCGTATTTTTTTTTCTTTCCCCAGCTTCTTTTTTTGGGGCGCGCGCTTGCGTAACTCAAGCGAATTTCCATGTCTTACAAAATCGAACTGTCTTTTGTTTTGTTTTTCTCGCAGGCCGAAAAGGCGGCTCGTGCTGGAGACGATGAAAAGAAGCTGGCTGAGGCAAAAAAAATTGTTCTCGTCAACGATGAGTCTCTTGGTGTTGCTAAAAAGGTTCGTTCTTGTTACTGTTTTTGTGGATGGGCTGGGAACTTGATGCGCTTTTTTTTCTATAGATCAAGATTGGCCAGGGAGTGAAACACCGGGGATCAAGAATTATTGTCAACGGTTGGGTCCACAATCTGCGTGTTCAAGGAAAGGACATGATGTTCCTTGTTCTGAGAGATGGAACTGGTCTCATGCAATGTTTGATGAAGGGACGGCTGGTGAGGATTATTGAGGCCTTTGCTGGATTATTCATATATCTGATCCATCAAAATTTAGTGTCACACCTACGATGCACTGACTCTTACTCGTGAATCTACCGTGAAAGTGTATGGTAAACTCAATGAAGTTCCAGAAGGAAAAAAGGCACCTGGAGGCCATGAGCTTGTCGTCGACTACTGGGAAATTATCGGAAAAGCGCCTGCTGGAGAAGAAAACTACGAGAACCAATTCAACGAGGTACGTCAAACGAAAGTCTCTTGTCCATGCGGAGACTGAGGTGTGGTTTTTTTTCGAATCGACAGGA
This sequence comes from Chytriomyces confervae, assembly GCA_006535975.1. Classification (NCBI taxonomy): domain Eukaryota; kingdom Fungi; phylum Chytridiomycota; class Chytridiomycetes; order Chytridiales; family Chytriomycetaceae; genus Chytriomyces; species Chytriomyces confervae. Next base: position 36,007 of record QEAP01000191.1, read on the forward strand.
ATCCAACCCAGAAGTTCTCTACAACTTGCGCCATCTGGTCATTCGCGAGAACAAAGCCTCGTCCATTCTTAAAATGCGCAGTCTGGTCATCAAAGCCTTCCGCTCTCACTTCGAATCTAAAGGCGTCACTGAGATTACTCCTCCTTTGATGGTTCAAACCCAAGTCGAAGGTGGTGCGACCCTCTTTGGCTTCAAGTACTACGGAGAAGACGCCTATTTGACGCAATCATCTCAACTGTACCTCGAAACGACACTTCCAAGTGTTGGCGATTCATTCTGTATTGCTGAAAGTTTCAGAGCCGAAAACTCACACACCAGACGCCACCTCAGTCAATTCTCTCACTGTGAAGCCGAATACGCCTTCATTGACTTTGATGAATTGCTGCAAAACATTGAAGACATGATCTGCGGGGTAGTGGACGCTGTGATTAACGACCCACTGGGTGCACAAATCATGAAGGACCTCAACCCTGATTTCAAGCCTCCGAGCAGACCCTTCAAACGCATGCCTTACACGGACGCTATTGCCTGGTTGAACGAACGTAACATCATCAACGAAAAGACTGGAAAGCCGTTCGAATTTGGAGAGGATATTCCTGAAAGTCCCGAGCGTCGCATGACAGACACTATCAATGAGCCCATCTTCCTTTGTAAATTCCCTGTTGAAATCAAAAGCTTCTACATGAAGCGCTGTGACGAGGACAGACGACTCACCGACAGTGTGGATGTCCTGATGCCTGGGGTGGGTGAGATTGTTGGAGGAAGTATGAGAATTAGCGACTTCCAGGAATTGATGGATGCGTACAAAAGAGAAGGAATTGATGCTGATCCATACTACTGGTGAGTCCCGGGAACCAACATTTGTCTTTTTAGTGAAGTGATTTGACTCTGAATTTTGAATAGGTTTACTGATCAACGCAAGTACGGAACATGCGAACACGGTGGATTTGGTTTGGGTGTGGAACGTTTCATTGCCTGGTTGCTCAACTGTTACAGTGTCAGAGAGACCTGCTGGTACCCGCGCTTCCCAGGCAGATGCCAGCCGTGATGAAGTTTTTGTTTTTTGATGAAAGTGGAAAGTGCCTTCCGTATCTTGTGGGTGAAAGTCGCGTTGGTTGGTGACTGAGTAAAAAAATTTTAAACTTTTTGTGAAAAACAACGATATCCTCCCCCCGCCCATATAGACTTAGAAACTGTAACTGGCAACCTGTTCGAATGCCTCGGGCATCATACTCACTCTGCATCCATCTACGCGACAGATTTATTCCTTTTCATTATGCACAGCCGAAGTACATACAGCAATCTGTCCGAAGACGCTCTTACCCCACCCTCATTTGTGCGAATGAACGACCCCGTGATTACTAGAAAACCAACCAAGTTCATGGTTGCTGGTCCAGGCAGCCGTCTGATGTCAGCGCCGTCAAACTCGTCGGTGAAGATGCTGGATTTCTCGACAGGAAGATTGTATTCCAACCCCACAACATCGGCACTGAAAGCATCAACGCATCCTCAAAGCGTCTCATCTTCAATCTCGCAAGTAAGCTCGAACGCCACAGTGTTTGCCGCAAAAACGTTGGCAGCGGCCACAGCATTTTCTGCAGCATCAAAACACGCAGCCCAACTCATTCGAAATTACAATCAAAGCGCGTCGTCTGTATCCATGCCTGCATTTGTCGGACCCGATGGGTTTCTTTACAATTCTCAAAATGTGCGTGTGGACAGTTTTGCGCTGTCAACGCATATCCAAGCGTTCATGGCGAGTTATAAACCGAGTCCTTCGAATCTTTCTCACTCAATAATGGCGGGGAAAAAACGCGGTCGGGCGGCGAGTGATCATTGTAACCTGCCAAACAAAAGAAATCAGAATAATCTGGACGCGTTGGACTGCCATGACCAAAACACGGCAAATTGTTTCGAAGAAAGTCACCATGTTTGTGCCTTTTTTTTTTTTCGCAAACCGTTGAATGATTTGCATCAGGCTAAAGACTGTTTTTTTTTTTTTTTTGCCGCAGCTTTTCTCATCTGCTGCCGAAAACCAAACTCTGTCACATCCGCCACTAAACCACGTCACTGCTGCATTTACCAACAATCCGCTTTTATTCACGACCAAATCAACCGAGTCATCAGACATCAGCGCATCTCCCTTCAAAACGGGACTAAATTTCCCGCTTGCTTCCCATTTCCCATCGTTGGAAGATTCCTTTCGAGAAGACTCGGACCTCCAGTTTGAAGATTCAGAGAAGCCGCCCAGCCAGTCTTGCACCACCAGTTTAACACCACAACTCGAACGAGTCTCGAGTGACCAGTTTAGCCTGGATAGAAGCTCGATATGGGACTTGGGTGCTGCTTTTGAGTAGTTTTTTTTATTTTTTATTTTT